>JAARMF010000748.1:0-14557 GCA_022844705.1 Toxascaris leonina | reverse complement strand
CCCCCCCCCCCCCCCCCTCCACCCCTTCTTTCCTCTGGATTCCTCGCTAAAGCACTATTCTCGGCCTGAAATCTCTAGTATGGAGGTTACTGATTATTTCAGAGGATGCTACTAGAAAAATTTTGCAGACAATTAGATTCAATGAATGACTCGGACTACAGCGTCGCTTTTATTAAAGACGGGGTGCACTGATATTGCCGATAAAGCTTCATTTACACGACTTTATCACAAACCCATATCACATCAAAAATCTTTTATGTGGAACAATCATATACCTCGCAATCGCACACCTTTCTATATTCAAATCAATTCAATTATGGGAATATTAGAAAAAAATCTACATTATAAAAGAACTGCAGAATAAATACAAGATAGAGTTAGTAAAATTGGCTGAAATTTACAGGATAATAACTTGAAAAACTATAAACTTTAATAGTGCAATGAAAAATCCGTGTAAAAAATTAACGCTCTCTGAATCTTTTTTTTGTGAGGATCTCCATTTCCGTTTGAAGAGTACAGAGGCTCCAGCAGCGGAGTTCCACGCTACTCAATGGAGACAAGGCAACGGAGACGACGGCCTAGCTCAAGATGAACAGTTTCTGGCTTTTCTGCAGAGAGATATTCCCATCAAAAAGCATTTGGTGTAACCAATAATAGCACTAAAGAACGTACCGCATTCGTTTTTAATGAGGCCTGCAAGGTCGGACTTTTCGATGCTCGAGCAGATGAAGAACGGGGATAGCAGGAGGGGGTAGAAGAGGAATACTCTACGAAGCGCTCTTTTTCGATTGCCAAAAGGAGCTGAATAACGTCTTGAATGAGCTCTGTTAGCGACGAAATGCGCTCAAAGTGCCCATCAACAGCATATTTGGTGAGTGCTTACCTACGATTTCGCCTACTTACAATGACGATGCACTCGGCTATGAAGAGGCTAACGTTTCGAGTTAGCTTTTGTATCACACATAAATACCCCATTGCTACTCAGAGTATATCACCAGTGCGACTATACTACCGGATGGATAACGGCATCGGATCTGAAGCCACAAATAGACGGCTGCAGCTTCATTTGCAGGTTTAACGGCTAAATAGGGAAGAAGGCCGCTCAGCATACTATGCCAGAATCAGAGTGGTATTTTGCGGGGAAATCATCATATTAAAAAAATTCTAAGCAGACCCTCTTGATCGAAGTTAAACAAGATAAGCAACATCACGTAGAAAGAAAAAATATTACAGAAATGGATTTCGACGAGAGCCCTTTGGAGGAAACAACTTCCCCTTCTGTCGAAGACTTTCATAGGCGATTTCAAGATGATGCGGCTTCAGAGGTTCGTTATTCTCGCCCATCCTCAGTTGTATATCGAGCGCTGCAAAGAACTGTCACTCACTGCTATTTGGCCAGACAACCTCTTACAGTGAAAACAACAGTGATGCTGACAAGCCAATGAAAACGGCCTACAAGCGCTGATTCCTCTGCCACCTTCGACCTCTAGAAATCTGCTGCTTAGTCTCAGCCCTTTACTCACACTATAGAAGAGGAGCACACTTCAGTGAGCGATTCGCACAAATAAACGACGCCGATGCTACGCAATGAGAAGTGCTTTCCGCAATCTTCCATACCTAAGGGTAGTCGTCGCGTACTGTAGTGAGGTTATGTTGCTAGAACACATACCTCGTTTTGTTCAACAAACATTGATTCAAGGAATCGTCCGATGACATTTCAAAATCACTCCAGCCTAGACTACATATCTCAAAAAGTAACTCCCATTCCATTAGAAATTTCACCTCATTTAAAGAACGTTAATGTTTCATTGCAATTTATAAGACAAGCAAAATTATGCAAAACCAACCTTCTTCCACCAATTCACCCGCAAACACTTTCGCCAGGCCAGCCACGGCGATCACGACGTTTTGGCCAGGTGTCACTCCCGTGAACTGCTGTATTAACTGAAAAAAGCGCCTCCTTAACGCTGTACTTAGAATTGAAAGAGAAGGGGTGGAGTTGTGAATCATGTAAGTAAAGACTCATCGCTGTGTAAAAGCCTTGCAGATCAGCGCAAAAACTGCGATCAAAAACACAGGACAAGTGAGAATGAGCAAAGTATCGGTGGCATACAGGATTACGCCTAACTGATATCTAACACACAACATCAATAATGAAATGGGTATATACATCGCGAAAATACGATCGCAAACAACTACGAAAATATAATCGTTTCAAATTTCTTTGGAATAAGATGTGACTGGACAGCATGCAAAATTTTAGAGACGTGCAGACGAGAAGTCTGACGAATGCTGCATTCACATAGAAATTTGCCCGCAATTGGGGAAGGGAGACGGCAGGTGTGACGAACTCTGATGGTGAATACCTATCCCTTCTACAGAGTTCATCGCACAGCTCCAAAACCAAAAAGCAAATGTGACTTGTAATTTATGAGCATGCCTCTAAGTTCTGATATACTAAAAACTCAACGATACGTCATTCGTAACAAAAACGCCAAAGATGGCGATGTGAGATGCGTGTTTGGCTTTTCTACACGGACGGCAAAAATGAAACGTATGAGCAGCAGATGGAGAAATCTCAACTCGAGTTGTCATTCTTCCGACTACCCTGCTGTCGAAACAGAATCAGCATAAGTGGAAAAGCAAAAATCAAACGTAACTGACACGCCTTCACACCCTTCCCATGAGAATAAAGCACAATGAAGCAGCCAAGTGATCGAAAAGAATAAACGAAGGAAACAATAGCGAACCCGCCGAATAGTGCTTTTCGGAAAGGATGAACGTCGGAAGCACTCGTAGCGCGCCAATTGCTCCTGCGAAAAATTGGCCACCAGAACCCTGCAAGAGTTTTGGCATTTTTTTTATGTCACCGAGTGCTCCATTTAAAACAGCTTAACCCCACAAACGGTAGCCAACAACATCCACAACAGTATGAAAAGGTCAACCCCATACTTTCAAGCAAAAAGAAAGGTAAGGACTTGCTAACTCGCAGATGAAGCGAGATGAGCACAGTGGGATGAAGAACTAAGTCTGAACTGAAAACGGAATGAGACGAAATAAGCATCCCAAAATAGGTGTTGTTTCGGAAGAGAATTTCCGCCTGCAGTGCGATGATTGGTCTAGACTCAATCCAACCGTTCCCTTAAAGCAGTTTCATTTCCACCCCAGTACAAATCGGCTGATGCTTTCGATCGTTCGACCTCATCGGAATCACACCTTCACTTACATCTTTTGATACAAGCGCTTCCACTTATACTTCTCTATCGAGGATATTATTGGTTTCTGATTCCGTAGGTGCCTTCTGGCTCTCCTACGACTGTTCTTCACTTTGCACCTCTCATATCGTCGACCCTCGGTATTGCCCACTATACGCGCTTCTCTTAGATACTAACAGTAAATTAAAGACGGAACATTCACCACCCTTTATGTCTTCGCCGTCGATGTAGCCACATTAAAAATGGAAAGCCCTGATATACTGTCGTTTCTTGCACAGAAAGGACCTGGTGCTTATAGTTCCGACTACCTGTACTTAAAATGTGACTTTATTTTTTGCAGACTATCGTTTGCCCGAAGGGGCAACTACAGCACAGCGTGACAAAAAACTCCGACGACTTAGATTTTCCACTCGTTCTCTGTCTCACTCTCCCTCTTTCTCTCCTGCGCCTGACCCAGTTACCTCCACTCTGTCTGAAAGAACGTCCACAAAGTTGTGAAACACAAACACCGATGATAACTTCTACCTGTTCACGAATGGTGTAGTAATGTTGGAGATCATCCGGTATATGCAGTGTACGGTGAAATTTAATGATGTGCTGGATTTGGTACCGAGAAACAACACGGGCAGAAATGTGACTGGCAGCCGCTTTCAGAAAGGCATAATTGCAGCTGAATATTAAAAAATGGAGGCGTTGGAGTCAGTCAATATCAGGCACGCAGGCGCAAGTTGAGGCTTTTGAAAGTGGAGTACACTACTGAACAATATGAGTAAACAATGAACAGACAGAAAGCCTACAACGAAACGATATTAGGGGAGAAGGCGCAACCCAACATCAGAACTGGCTCTGCCAAATGAAGCAGCTCCCAAAGCAAAACTATCCCACTGCAACTGCTACTGATTTCGGCTAGACAGCGCGCTAAATAAAATTAGACACCCCCTTCTCCCTGTTCCCTCACCAGATAATCCCCGCTTCCTTTTCCCCGTTGAATAGAGCAGTAAAACTACGAAAACTATCCCACTGCAACTGTAAATGACGTCAATTTGTCAAACAACGCACTGCATTTTTTGCCGAAGCAGTTCATCGTGTTCATTGAGCGTTGAGGAGGGCATCACTTCATCGTGTTCCTCTTCGTCATTCCTCGACTGACCACTTACACTCGCATCGTCTGAGGGGCACTGCAAACAAACACAGAATGACAACGAATATATGGCATCTTTACTAACAGCACGTTTTCCAACACCCAACTTCCACAGCAGTACCGACATAAAATAACAGTAATTTTATTTGAACAACAAGCGTCAACAAACGGCCATTTTGCTCGAGTCATACCTGCAACATCCGAAAGGCCTTCTAATTTGCATCCTCTCTGCAAAAAATGCGCGCCCATTTCTATTCGCACCGCCGTCCCCGCAAATAAACTGGCATCCTCTCCTTCCCTACTCCTAAGGGAAAATTAGTTGATAAGCCCCTCGCGATCGAATAAACCCCAGTTAATGTCCTAAAACGCCACCACGAAGAATTACATCTCCCATGTGTGACCTAACCAAAGTTGCCCTGCAAATGCACCATTCGTTTAAACAATGTTCCCCTGCTGTATCATGCACCATCTGTTTTATGCCGCTATGTATTTTTACTACAATCCTCACTACTATGGGCTAATCGCTGGGTCGAACAAGATTTCATAAAAAGTTACCTTTTCCGATCAAATTACATTGGCACAAGCCTCTCAATAGCACACCACGCCATTTAAATAAAACTCAAGCCCCAACTGAGGCACATCACCATTAAGAACATCTGAACTCTTGATTGAATATTCTAAGTGTCAGATGCTAAGAAGCAGATGCGTAGTTGGAACCACTCTGCGATGGGGAAGTGTTTTTGCAATATCCTCCTCCCTC
This sequence comes from Toxascaris leonina, assembly GCA_022844705.1. NCBI lineage: Eukaryota > Metazoa > Nematoda > Chromadorea > Rhabditida > Ascarididae > Toxascaris > Toxascaris leonina. Next base: position 9,441 of record JAARMF010000748.1, on the reverse strand, counting down.
CAATTATCTGCACCCTTCCTCTATACCTAGCTGGACAATTCTGGCAGTAGCAGTTGAAGATAACCTTCTTGGTTAAATGCAGCTTAATATATTGCACTCACAGGCATAGTGAGATGCTCTATTCAATGCACTTACCTAGTAAGCAGCCAATCTGGTGGTCAGACTGAGACTACGGCACGACAGAAATTCAATCTAACCTGGTACAATACGAGATAGACCGGCAGTTAACTGTTTACACGTCACAACGGCTTCATCCACGATAGCGGTGAGATAACTAGCACCAACACGTCGGACTGTCTGCATCCGCCGTATGGAGGTCGAAGTAAATTATGGTGATAAATTTTCATAATTGACCCTTGGAGATGCTAAATGAGACGCAGACGGAACGACAAACGGTGGGAAAAGTGGAAGGTGCACGCCGTATATAAACAAAGCTTTCGTCGGATGAAGAGATGGATGCACCTGCGATCACTGCACAACAACAACAAACGTCAAAGTGAACAAGTACAACGATGGAATATCGAACTTGCAACAGCTATAAGCGTAAGCCATAGTACCCCAAAGATTTGAGCAGGCAGAGAGTTGTTACGCTGCTAACATTAGACAAATGACTGACCGCTGAAATTCCAAAAATTCTCAAACTGTTACTGTTGGCTTAAACGAAAACGCCAAAAGGAACGACACTGAGTATGAATATCACACGTAAGTTGTTTGCATGGATGTGGCATCAACTCACAAAAATATACTAAATGTCAAAGAAGAGGAAGCAACAAAACTGTTGATATACCTTTCTCCGAACAAATGGAAAACAGTAGAAACAATCGGCACGATGTCTCACAACTTATTCCTTCCCAAAAATAACAAGGACGTAGAAGCAGCAAAAAACTGTCAAAATTGGCCGTAAATTCAGCAATCTCTCAGCTTAAGAAGTTACACCTTTTAATTCAGTTATTATCGATGTAGCAAGAAAAGTACAATCCGGAAAACAATCAAACAAATTATTTCAACGATTATGGCAGCAACAAAGTATCCAGAATATACGAAAATTTCTCTCAGATGACAACTCTCCCCATCAGACATTTCCACTCGACAAACTGCAGCTACACTTAACCATAATCAGCACTCATTTTCCATTCCATTCTTCAGTGACATACTTGGTAAAGAAAACACATCGAAAATTTGAGGGGATATTAGTGTTGCCCTTTAAAGACGTGAAAAGACGAAACTGTACGCAACTCGAGAATGAGTAGGGTATGAAGTTTGCTGCAGACGTCGTTAGGCCAATTTGTGGACCCCTTTAATTTCATTTGCGTAACTGTTGGTTGCCCACATCATCAATGAATCGCACAGCTTATGCGATCAACGGCCAATTTCACTGCAGCTTTATGCTGCGTTTTGTGTCTTCTATGGAACTAGCATTCAAAAGCGATCACCTCGTAGATACATCTCAAATTATAGACCACAAGTCCACGAAAGACAATTGCCTCAGGCTATTCTTCACAATCATAACCAAAAAAACATTTCTTATTACACCTACGCATCAAGGTGCTAACAGTTGCACTTCGATTTTCATAGACTCTAATGACGACGGTAACTACCTGAAAACATCTGTGTAACGATACCAATTACCGCCCTACTGCTCTACTAATCTCGGTAGCCTAACTGCCTCGTAGTGTCATCGCAGTTGTGCACCCTGACCCTCAACTCGCTGATCTACCTCACATTTGCAGACAGAAGCTCAGCAAAAACCATTCACTTTTTTCAAACCAAAACGCATAATTATCGCGTTCGCCATTTTTCATTGCGATTTTAAGACTTCACAAAATGCCTGCAAATTTCTTTTACTATTTCAACTACAACAGCACCTATAAACTCCATAGACCTCGATGTGAAGCAGCAGAAACGCTCATGTCATGGATCAATAGCCGGAACATGGGAATCCGTACCAAAAAATGAACAAATTCTTCCACCATGGGATTTCTGTGCTCATTTTAGGCATAAAGAATTTTTACCTGGGCTTGTTGTGACATCGACCAAAAATGCCGCCGAAAGAAAACTTCGAAAATTAATTGCTAACGAATAGAAGCTAATACGGGGGCAGGAGGGGTGGAAGGGGGAGGGTAGAGGGCAGGAGGCGGAAGTAAATCTGCATCCAATTGTTTCACTGTAAGCCAACAAACTCATGTTGTAATAAGAACCAGAAAAAAGTCAAAGAGTTTTAAGTCCACATTCGAGTTTGAGCTTTGAATTTACCCACACTCATAAAATTCACGAGAAAAATATTTTCTCCAAAAGCTGAATACTGCGCAAAACACAGCTCAGACGACGAGAACAGTTCAGAAGTGCAAAAAATAAAGCGGGCGAAATAAGACACCCCAAGATAAGAAAATCAGTGATAACCTTACGGAGGCGATTACTAAGAACCGGAGAGGAGCAATTAGTTCGTCGGGAAGCAGTTACGCCATCAACCTAATTGAACTGGCACAGTCTGCTGGATCCCAATTAGATCCAAAGGCCTTTAAATGCTCATGCGAGGCTCGCATGCACTGCCACTCCCATTTTTTGTTTCCATGGTTGCATTACCATGCCTAGATAACCAACAGCGACTTTACCATTACCAAATCCGAGACCATTTTTCTGCACCTCTGCACTCCTTTTTTATTGTGTGACTGCAGAATCCACCAGTCACTTGTAGCATCTCCAAGCCTCTTAGTTCACTCTTTTTTTGCACAATTTCTCGAAATATCCAACTCTATACTCCATCCTGGCCCTCTTTCTTCCCCTTGGTTTAGATGGTGGAGGTCACTACACATGTTCTGGAGTCATGTTCTGACGCCATTTTAATTTACTTTTAGCGATGGTTTTCTCCAATTGGGCAAACGGCGTTGATTTCAGACAATATGGGGTGGCAACGAAGTTCAGCACACATAATACATGCGATGGCTCGGAACTTGCGAGCACCATGCCCTTTTTATGGGCACAACAAAAGTGTCTATCACACTTGTATTCCTAATGGCTGCGCAACAAGCGCAAACGTCGACTACAGCATCAGTCATCGGACCAAGTATGTTCGCTCTTAGCACCCCAACTATGTTTTCATGGAGTTTCATTCAAGCGAATTTCCACTTCTCCACGCCAATCAACACCTCACAAGATAACATCTAGTCAACAACGAAAGGCACCCGCAAATGGATATTCGATATCGATAGATGTAAGGGAAAGTGGAACATCAGTAGAGGAATGAAAGAGTGAGAAGAGACAGAAACTTGACTATGCCATAACAAAACAGTTCGTTCGCAATTCTGTTATCCCCCTTCACGAAAAATACGATTACTTGGATTGGTCGACATTTCATACGGCTGCGGGGCTCAATATAGATTACTGTTGCGCACCTGACACAGATTAACTAGCATCTTGCTGCTCTGCAATGATGGCAGCTAACAGCCAGCCGATGCTTGTGCCAACGATCTAAGTTATGTCTATGCATGTTCTGAAAAACACCAATCTAGGGCTTCCTTCCCATTAAATTCCATCTTTCTACAGCCTAAACAGGTGTGATTCGCATATCCGATGTCTATAAGTACCTGTTCAAGTTCAGTGAGTCTTTCATTATCACGCACATCATCTGCAAAACGGACACCCGACTCCTTCTTCACATTCAGCGCTCCTTTGGCTGCGTTTGTGCTCGTTTTTCTTGATGTTGAAGCGACTGCTGAGAGGTCCGACGGTTCCAACTAAAAAATTCTGATTGAGAAGAGGCCTAAATCTGGGGAGGAAAGCGAACAAATTATGTAAGAGTGAATCGAAAAGCGGCGAGAACCGAGCAAAAACTGGAGAAACGAAATCGCCTTTCAAATAATTTCTGAAGATTTCATGGCCATCGCTTCATTAGAATAGATCCAAGAACTTTTGAAGTTTTTAGCAATAAAAGTGCTATCAGATTTTTTGAACGTTCCAAAAGAGAAGTGTCATCTGATTTTTATGATCGCTGTTCCATAACGTCATAAATTAAGTTCTCAGATTTCAGGCAATATAAGATTAGATCCATTTGGCATAACCGTTGACTCCACTACCACAGAATTGAAGGCTACGAGATCTATTCATGGAAGACCAGGCTCGCAGGAAGGTGACTCCTCGTTCTGCTATTACACCACCTAAGTTTCTCAGAGGTGTGATTATTTAAATGAACAAGTGGAATAAAGCTTGAGTAGGGGTGAATTCGGAGAACGATCAAGGAGAAGCATGGTTCTATTCGGGTGCAAATAATGCAGGAGTGGGCAATATCGACAAGACACCTTTCGGACAAGTTACAGTGAGTTAAAAAAAGAACAAACTGCACTGAATAGACCCAGCGAAAAACTTTCTTGCATGTCTCGATTCCAACATGTCAGCATCCATCAGACGGAAATCTGAGGGACCAAAAACGGCAACGTGGCAAGACACATGACTAGTTTTGGGAACTCAGGTCTAGATTGGATCTGGGCATCAACGCTATACACTGCGTTATAGTTCACCGTAAATTGAATTATTCATCAGTGCTGGTTCGCCCTCAGGATTTCCAGAAAGTGGCAAAGCACGAGGCACATATGGAATTCTCAAAAATGCTAGAAGCACAAGGCAAACTGTAAGCTTGCGACAGGAGTTGAAAAGCTCAGAAATGGAGTAATAGAAGTCTTTGTACAAAGAAGTCGTCGCTTTTTTATGTGTTCCTAATGGCAATTATAAACTCTGATCTAGTCAGCGTTCCACAACGAAAATATTCGAAAGAGCAAAGAGAGCGAACTGTCGTTTATTCACAGGATAAGGGAGCGTATGTCCATATCTGATACATAAAAAGTTGAAAGCTTTCAGGCTACTTGAAAATAACGTTTCTTATTAAACGTTCGCTCCATAAGCGGGTTTCAGTAGCAGCTGCAACCAGTAACCATTGAGAAATCAACTTACGATGCGACAACGCCACGATGAATCCATACAAGGCAAAATAGCGAGCATTCAATACGCCTAACCAGCCGGACATTGCGACTCATTCTAGCCTATCTTAAGCGCGCCCGGAACACCTACACTCTTCAAAATTCGAAGCATGGCTTCTGCTGGAAAAAAAATTTCGTGTTAAAAATAATTTTTGCTGTGCAAGCAATATGCAGTTTACCAAAGAGAATAGAGTTGGGAGAAAGAAAAAACTAAGAAGATGCAGTCCAACTATAAACGTCAAACTGCAAACACCCTCACAGCACGAAAAGCACTGCCTACGCAGCCTGACACTGCACAACTCAGTCTCAAGCTGCGGTGCGCGAGGCTAAAAAAAGGCTGTGTAAGGCATTTTTGATCGTAATAAACAGCAAACTATTTTCCAAATCGTGAAAACATTTAATGAGCTCAGTTTTTGTGTGTTTAAAATGGAATCTCCAAAGAAAAGCATTAGCCCCACTAACCAAACCGAAGAGAGGGTCGTCTAACAGTTCAGAAGAGAGTGTGAACTTGGCAGTCTCCTCCAGTTTAATTCGCTTGGCGGCTGGACGCTGCACACTCCTCACATCTTCGGTCGCACTTCTTTTTGTCTGAAACATTTCACAAAACTCTCACAACAAACGTAGGGTGAACAAGCTATGAGAACGCATCACCCCGAAAACTTTCTTCGACATCCTACAGCGTGAAAGACAATCTGCGCTTTTTACAAATGCCAAACTGAGGCCTGATTTGCAGAACTGTGCGACAGAAAACGCATCGATAACACGCTTTCGCCTACCACAACAGCTATAAAATCAAGCCAACACTAGGAAGTAATACTAAAAAGAATACAGGAAAATAATTTTAGTGCATTTTGAGGCAAAGGTAAAAAAAAATTTTATTTGCTTTAAAAAAATATACATAGAGAGAAAAACTGCCTACCATAGTCGAGACAGATGGAGTACTCAGTTGTTCACTAATCCCTCTACTCTTTGAAGTAGAAACTGGGAGCTCTTTTTTCCACCGCTCCCATGCATACCGGTCGGCATGCATGAAACAACCATCTACATCTAACTTTGGACATTCAGTTGCTGACATCAACCTCAAGCATTCAACCGTGGCACCTCCAGCTTTTGGTTTTTTGTTTGCAGAACAGGCATTTCTGACAGTTGAGCAAGGGCAACAGAAGAGTCACACGAGAATGGGACGTGTACATGACCAGTCAGTCTCACATGATCCCAACAATACTTCACCAGCATCGCGCTCTCTTGAATTCCTTTCTTTACTGTAATGACCGGCAGCATTCGTCGGCTGATCACGACGACCAATGCAAAGGAATTATTCTCCAGTGTAATAAGCAACAAGAAGTTTGCAGCTTGTATTGAATATCTCTACACCACATCACCCACTTACTATTTCTACGTGTGCACGGCGAAAGCAAAGCTTCAGATATTGTGCAAAACCTTCAAAGCTTTTTTGGTTATCGATCCAAACGTGGGCATCTGGACGGAGCATGCATTGTAATGTGTGCACGCTGCATAGGTATACCGATCATCCCTCCTCTTCAAGCAAGGGCCGTTAAAAGCTTTAAAAAAAACCGATGTCTCATTCAACAAAAGCTGACAAGGAATTCTAAGGTTCTCCCTCTTCCCAAGATATGTCCCTGAGCCGTGCACAACCCCCTCCGCTGACCGCAGCCGTTTACGACCGCATCACGACCTAATTGCTGCATTTTCTCACAAATAAAAACACTGAGGAGTATGCACGACCGAGCAAAGCGCGCTCAAAACCTCGTATGGGAAGACGGGGTCACCTAGGTATGGTGGTGTTGTGGAAGTGAAGAAACGCCTGACAGCGTGCACAACGGTGTAACTGATCCACTTCGCATAGTTGCGTACGAACTGAGTGTACCACAAGCAAATTACCTGACCAACATCAGAAGATGTTGCGGGCCGAGTAATGTTTTCTACCTTCACGATGTCTTTTTTCGAATCGTTGCTTTTCGTCTCTTCATCACTGTCACTGTCACTTAATTCTCCAAGCAAATTTGATACGTCATCCCAGTCGGCAGCCGTATTTGCAGTTGACGACTCTGCCATCTCGACACTACCCTCTCTCGTCGATACCCAAAAATAGAACTGAAATGATGCAACAACTCTTCTAAACTGGGATGATTGCAAAAGTATTGCTACGAAGGTGCGATGGCGAAGTAAAATGGATAGTGAAATTGGATCACATCCGCATAAGAGTCATCATGATTGAATAGACCGTATAGAAATGAATCCCATTGCCCTAGCATATCAACCAGTATTCACAAGCCAAAATTACATCACTTCGAGAAGAGGAAAACCGCTCCGATCAAAAACAAACCTTTTGATAACTTCGTGGCGATTTGTTCGACTAATCGAAATCGGCACAACAGAATGTTCGTTGCAAATGTTTTGACGAAAATGATAAATACTCACAAGTTGTAATAAACTGAGAAAACGTCGGCAATAGTTCTGTTGGTAGATTAACATGTTAGCACCAATTTTTGCACTGATGATGATACCAAACGCACCCAAGTCGGAGTCTCGGTCGACGTTTTCCATCGACTTCCCCCCTCATCATTAACATTTACGAGCAACGCTAAGCCCGCTCCCCTAACAGTTATATAGATAATGCAGTCGGGTCCACTGAAGACACTAGCTGCGCTTCACACCGGCCACCCGAATGGACGATGCTAAAACGTGGGACGGTCGTGGTGGATTAGTTGGGAGATGACCCCCCCCCCCCCTCCTCTCTAATTCAACAGCAAATATGAGACCAATGGAAAATAAAAAAACTTTTGTGAGACAAGAAGAGAGAACGGGAGGTGGGAGGGGAGGGTGGTAGGGGGAGGGAAGGAGAACAGTGGAGTTAATAATCGTTAGGTGACGCATGAAATCGAGGTAGGTGCCAACATTGCCAACAAGCAAGGTCGCCTTCTGAATAAGTTGAATCTTTATATTTTATCGAGGGCGACCGGTGAAGAGAAGGGAAGTATTGAAATATATCCCAGGCGCTTTAACTCCAAAGTTCATCACCGCTAAATAATAAACGTTTTTGCAAAAAGCCATTACACATTTTTACCAACGTAAACTACAATTCCGATTAGCAAGTTAGATCCCTTGAAGTTCACAAGTGTTCAAAACTGAACTTTAACGAGAAAAAACTCAGGTAAGCATAAAACAGTGTGATAATGGAGAGTCCAGAAATGAAACAACTTGGGAAATGATGGAAAGGCTGAGAAAAAAGGAAAAGATTGAAAAAATTGGGACTGAGCTGAGAGGTGCAAGAAAAGGCATGACAATGTTGGAGGAGGCCGTAAAAGTTAGCATGGAAAAACTAAAGGAAGTTATGAGAAGCTCGAAATAGTGTCGTCAACCATGGAAAACAAAAACGAACGCACATGGCACCGTTGAAAGGGTGAAAGAAGTAGCTCGGCCTCTCTCCTCTATAGCCTCTTGTCTGCGCTCTCTGCTTCTGCAACTTCCTTTCTTCTTGGCCTGCTCACCCGCACTCTCCTTTCAACACTGTACAGCACTACTCGTGACTACAGTCGCTCTTGTCTAGCTGAGCCCCTGTACGTGGCTATTCCTTACTCAAAAGGTGCTAGAAGCGGAGTGGAGCGTTTTCCGTTCAGGTGGTCTGGTATTTGGAAATTCGATGTAATGGAGCTATGCTAGTTCATTTACGTCAACACACATCTAAAGGATCCTCCAACTGATCCTTGAGTACCAAAAAACCACACCACTCAATTCGTTGGCACAACAGCATGCAGTGATTGACAAGCTCTTCTAGGAATTTATAGAATCAACAGACGTGCAGAAATAAAAGTCAAAAAGAATGTTGAACGACCTATATGTAGACGCTGTTCCTACTCAGGTTTACCAAATGGGAGCACATACCACTGGACGTCAACGACCGGTCAAAGTAATCTTTGATAATTCCCATGATCCCTTCCAAATTCTTCGAAATTCGCACAAATTGAAAACTAATGACAATTTTAAATCTGTTTATATGCGTCCATCTTATTGCTCTAAGTTGCGCGCGGAGTTGAGTGAGGTCCGCAAAAATGATCCTACTGCAGTCATATACCTTGAAAGGGTGATGAGTAGAAGTGGGATCCTCAAGGATAGAGGGAAGGGCTCGACTCCGAAAGAAGAAGCGGAGATAATTCAGAGTCAAAACTTTCGGCAACAGCTCTCTGCTCCACACGTGTGTCGCCCTCTCTCTCCCTCCTTTCTCCACCAACCCCCCCCCCCCCACCCCTTCCCCCATTAAGTGAGTTCTTTTCAAAGCCGTCTTCATAAACAAAAAATTTTTTGAAATGCACGTACTTTAATGCGCGCTCTATCAAGAATAAATTGAGCGCTTTTAATGCTCTACTTGGATTCGAAGCTCCTGATATTGGTTGTTTTGAGCAAAACCTGGCTAAATGAAGACCACTGTGACTCTTGTACAGTGTGCACA
>JAARMF010000747.1:6026-64718 GCA_022844705.1 Toxascaris leonina | reverse complement strand
CCCCCCCCCCCCCCCCCCCTTTATGAAAATCGACTTCAATTTCTTTGACGTTTCATTCATGAAGCGGTGTGTCGATGGTTTTATCCGTCATTTCCAGTTTCCTCTTTCAAATTGAGGGTTCTTCCACGCTTATTTTTAGAAAGCTGTTGTAACATTCTTTGGCATCTTATTGCTGTTGTATGTATGGGTAATTTTACTGTAGCATAGCTGAGGGAGAAGTTTACACAGATTACTAAAAGGATACTTCCAAAATCGGTTGTCCCATATAAGAATTCCCAAGATGTCGAATGAACAAAAAGAACTGAAGACGGGAGTCCATTGTAGATAGGATGGAGACTTAGGAAACACATTGAACTCCATTAAGGTCGATGTAAGCTTGATGCTTCTGTTGGCACAAACGCGCTGGACGAACGTACAACTCCGAAGAGGCACGACGTTAATCATTCATCAACGACAATGTTTTTTCTAGCGCTGCAGTTGTGTCTTCTGTGCATAGCTCCTACGTTATGGATTCCTACACGGCGACAGTATTTCAATGGCGAGTGTTAATCTCGCCTTGCGGTGCGTGAAGGTGATAAGTAACTGTGTCAGTTGTTCCTTCCACACAGCAGTTGTGGGTTCACTGTTGTACTTTCGAAGTATCCTAGTGCAGTGTTCGGAGAACTGGAAGAGAATTTTCCCATGTGTGAGAGGTAAAAGGCCGTCGAGGCCCGGTCGACTATCACTGATGACCATGTTGGAGTGGTGGGCACACTAGGTTGCCATCCGGTCGAGCAGGTTAGGTGCATGCGTGCCTAACTGACTTACAGAATGTGCATTAGCCATAGTTTGATCGTTTGTTGCGATATTGACTGAATGATCGTTTTGCCACTCGCAGGGATAAGATTTGCAGACACCGCAGTTTGTCCCCAAATAATTAAAAACTTGTCTTCATGAGCTCTTTAATAAATCTTAAAGCGTTGTACTACATCCCATTACACAGACTAGCTAACCTCACCCAACAAGTTATTGCATCCAATGCTTCTAGACAATCTGAATATACTGGCACGGCATGCGTCACTTCCACAAACAAAGAAGGACGTGGCCGAGGCGATGCACACCACTTCGATCTTAGTTCGATAAATATAGTCACTCTGTTATGATAGAACAAGTGATAGCGGTGAAAGATGCCACACTGCACAGCATCGTAAGGCCATGTTACCGTATCCTCGTTAATCAGTTATCATTACCGCGCAGACCAATCTAAAGCCAAGCGATTGGGTGAGCCCCGACTCGTGACTTTGTTCTAGATTCAAGGACTCGCGTAGCCCATTTAGTCACTGGACTGTCGCCCATCCACGTCTTCCCAACCATGACTGAGTTATGGAGGTTGTATAATGACTCAGCTGAACACAGCTGAGCTGCGTAATGCTCAGCGACGTATAGCCTTACTGTACTGTCATGCAGTTACGGTCGAACTGTCAGCGCTGTGGGCTATTTATGCGTCGAACGACATAGCTGTGATGTGGTCGCATGCGCTATTGACGCTTATCGCACAGAGAGGTGCGCCTGGTTGTGGACACTTGCGCCATTAAATCTTCTCTTCACGAGGAATCAGTCGCGGAACATTTGTATAGAAAACGACTACTTATGGTGTGGATCCATTCTTCGATCGAAGTTTCCTTAAAAAGTTTTTATCTTACAAAGCAGGTTGCCGGTAAGGGGATGGTGTTCTACTCGGTTGCAGGTTCGGAAGGTTTATCTAGAATACGTAAGTGAGTTCAAAACTTGTTGAGTGCTAAAAGATTTGAATTCGAAAACTTGTTTTTCTCAAGTGTGAGTGAATATCTACCCGCTTTATTGGAGGAACATGGAGAGAGTAGCCCCTGAGGCTGTTTTCGGTAACGACTAGCCAAGTATTATTCGATCCCAGAAAGTCGTGTGGTGGAAACCCGGAAGTTTGTTTCTGGAACTGCTTTCTTGCAGATGTAGCAGTTGTTATCGAATAGGCAGGCAGACAGGGGCTATGGGTCCTTTGCAGGCAGAAAGGGGCTTTTACAGCAAGTGCGATCTTATATCCCCACATTAACACCGTTTTAATGATTCCAAGTCGAAAGATGCTTTTTGCAGAACTTTTGAACCTCATTTCGAAGCCTGTCTAACGCTACAAGCATCTTCATAGAATTCTTTTTCCACGAAAACTTTACGATTTTGGCACCCTTCATAAAAGGTTGAGTAATTATTCGTGAAAAAAAGAAATGATTGAATCGGTCCGAATGCTAACTGCCATGGAATTTCATGTCTTTTTCGGTGTTGTATAAGTGTTGGGTAATTGCAGCGGAAAACCACATGGAGGATTTGGTACCAAGGGACTCCGCCAGAGTGAAGGAATCATACAAAACTTTTAAATCTGCGGCCTGAATTGGGCCTTGACACTGGCCGAGATCGAAGACCACCGAAGACACAAGAAGGTGCAATTCCAGCGAATCTGATGACTGCATCTGGAGTTAACCGATTTTGTATTTTCGAATGTGTTATGTGTCATTCGAAATTGCCTTGAAATGGATGAAAAGCGGCGCAAGCATCAGCCCCTTAATTAATCCATTACCATACCTTCATGTTCCTACCTCACGCAAAATTTCCGCCTACTATAATTCTGTAAATGATCACAGCAGACAAAGAAATGCATATTAATCCAAACTACTTTTGATTCTCTGTCGGTCGACATTACGACAACCAAATTGCCCTGTTCAGTTCTGAAATACAAAAGTTCGTTGCTATTCTTTCACTTGGGCATACCCACCTATCACTACATTTCTTGCTGAAGTTACCCCGACGACTAATACCTTGCCCAAAAGTGTACCAAAGTCCACGACGGCAAGCAATTCATAAGGGTTTATTCAAGTTTTCTAAGAAATGCGCTAGGGGCATTTTTGTATACCCCCTCGATGAGATGTCTGCCGTTGGCATAAGTTGACCGCGAGACGTGAATACCTCAGAACAGCTAACGTTCGAAAAAAAATATTGAATTCCGGCTTTCCGCCAAATAACTTCCCCTTATCAGCGGCGGACACTCAGTTGTTTCGAAAACTGCCTTTGAATGGTGTCACTCTACAGCGGTCTTGCAAGTTCTTCAATTGAGGACTTGGTCGCAGTTGAGAAACAAAGTTTTGCAGTTTATCTTTCATGCAGGTTTAACCAATCCAGAATTCGCACATCCCGAGTGACCTTTCAGGATTATGCAAATTTCATCAAAAGCCATGAAATATCACCATCAGTTACCTTCATACATGAAAATTCTCTGTTTATGCAAAATTCGCTTGTCTGCATATCCTCATAAAATATAATCGCGGTCGTATCCACTTAGCTCACTCACATGTCAAAAAGCAGCCGAAAGTTCAGAAGCATTCTCGTCTATCTTGGGAGTGGGAAGAAAGAATGCGAGGTATGTAATGTGCACTCAGACAACACTTATCGAGCGTTAAGGTAGTGACGGCATGACTGCCATCTCTTGAAAGCACCGCATTATCCTTGAAGCAACAATGGTCCACATGTAAAAGATGTCGAGGGCTATGGATTCCGGCTGGATGTGTGTAGATTCCGTATGTAGATACCAGGTGGTGCAAGTGCGGTATACTGAAAACGTATGCCTCCGTGTTTCAGACATGTCGTTAAGCAATATATTACGTTAACTGTGCGCTTCCGCTCAAAGTGTTCTCAGCTGAATTGCGTACTGTTGAATTCTAAGGCCACGGTTAGGAAACACTGCCATAGGCGATATCATCGTGACTTGCCTCTTTGCAGTCTGCATCGACACTGATTGAGCATTCCCATGCGGATTTGTACACATGCAAAATCTGCTTCAAGTTCAGGGAATCGGCAGAAATTGATAACACCTATTATGATATGGGGCGTCTTGATGAGAGACCCGTCTTGTTTTACAGCTTGCTTGCGAAATTGAAGCATGCTGCAACTTGGGGAAAGGGATGGTGTTGAGCTGTAGTAGAGTGCATGTGCTTTGCTTGTTGTCCCTGCTGCGGGCTTCGTTTTATCAATACAGGTTGGAGTTCAGTTGTTGACTCACGTGTGTTGCGCATAAAAATGTATCATTGCTGGACTAGAGATATAACATCGAGGCGGTTCGTTTCGCCGAAACGAATGTTACTATTCGCGATTTCCTCATCGATTTTTTACAACGCTCCGATGTTCCCATATGTCTTTCTCTAGTGATGAAAAATCGCAGTTCTAGGTGCCATATATCGGTTCTTAATCGGCAGGGGGTAGTGGAGTTGGCATTGGAGTGATTTTATTAAGTCTTCTAGAAATACGTAACGTAACGGAACTCTTTCCCTAATGGGAATCGAAATTCGCTTCCTCGAAAGCGCAAAAGTCATCGTTCCATAGGAAAACAGCGCGTGTGAAGGCCGAGAAGAGATCCATTTCCGGTAGCGATCGGAACAAAATTCAGTCCAGACCTGCAGGTGCACGGCGAGTACGGAGGCACAAGTCATTTGCTTCTGTGCGCCGACCAAACAGAAATGGGCCGGCACGACATCCTGCTTAGCTAGGTGATCAGCTTCCTAAGCTGGCTACACGTAGTGAAACATGCAGTAAATGTTTTTATATTCCAGCCTATGCAACCACTCATACAACTTTGCCACTGAAGATTCGTTTTTTGATCATCCGGCCGTTGGAAATCGAAGATCCGGCTGAATGCATCCAGATTTTTTGGCGCTTTTAAATGGCTTCAGTTTCCGTCGAAATCCGATAGACTAACCTAAAATGTAGTGCAATCATCGGCATTGTTCAGTTCGTAGCATTCTGCTTTTGTGACGTTGACTCCAATGTTTTCTCAGTTTGAAACTAGCATTCGGCAAAAAAAAAATGCTCCGCAGAGTGAATATGCAACTTTATACGTGAAAAGCATTTTGCAGTTTGGTGATAATCCGTCACGGCATGGTTTAATTTTCATAGCTTAGTGATATACTGCCGTCAGCAAAGTTGTGAGTCGCCTTCTGGCGGAGATTTGGTGCTGGAGCATTCGATGGTATTTCTCGTGTTATGCGATGATTGTTTTCATCGATGTGTGGGTGACGTTTGATGTGCAGCTGGGTGCTGTGTTTGTTTCGTTGTCGTATCGTTGTGCGCCATTGGCTGTGCAGTGCATTTGCGCACTTACTGACTGCATTCGGTTGTGTTTGCTTCGAGGTATAATCGAAAGTTTCGTCGTTTTTTGAGGTTCCTGCTGTATCTTGCTAAGGAATGATTGATTCGGTATCTGTCTGCTTGCTTACTGCGCTTATACCTTTCAGCCGGCAGACAAGCATTAAAAGAAAATTCGTCCATTATGTGATAAGTAATTTGGAATGGCTGCGTTGCTGAAGTGATGCGAGAGGAGCGGGGTTGCGGCTCATCGGGCTTATAGTAACTAGTATCGAAGTGTTGGTGTCGGTACTGTCGTGTTTCATCATCTGCTGCCGTTCCACTGGAATGAACAGAATCTCGTAGCACGTTATGAAGCGGTAAAGGCCAACCAAAACCATACTTTTTGGATAAAGTGGGTCGGAATTTGAAAAAGTGGACGGATTTCTAGAATGGGTGAGGGGAAGGGTACGTCACGATGGCATCTCGCAAACGAGACATGAACATGACGAAGACTGACATAGAATGCGGAACGATTTTGCGATTGATGAAAGGCCAACAGGGCGTAAATTTCTGTACTAGTATGTGGGCTGATGGGATGACAATTTGCTGATCGCGATCGCAATACGGCCTGAACTTAAGGAATGAATAGGGGCGACCTCACATCATGTCTCTACATGCACCAACCCTCACGCCATCATCTGCAGTTTGCTGTCTGTATTTGGCGTTCGCTGTGCAACCTTCTGTTGTGAAAGATGCCGATATTTGGTGAGGTCCGTCTGTCTTCACTAGACGTCGAATTGTGACTGTAGGCTGACCAGTATTTTCAGGATGTCGGGTGGCACGAGCCCATCTGTGGACTCCTCAAGCCCCAGTCCAAGTTGTCATGGCGATCAAAGAAGTGCGGCAAACGAGGGACAGCGTTCGAAACACACGAGACGCCCGAGGGGTATGTCATTTTGCTAGCTTCTGCTCACTTTTTCAATCTTAAAATCGTTTCGGAAAGTGCAATGCCGTCACTTGTGATTTTTTGAGGATGTTGACTGACAACAACGCCATTTTCTTCATCTCTCACATGTGGTCGCCTCGATTTTCATCTCCGTGTGGTGCAGGGGTATGTATAGAAGACTTGTTAGCATACCTCCATGCAGTATGCCATTCTTACATATGTTTTGGGCAGGCGCACAGATTTCGCTAGTTTCTCTTACCTATTTTTGGCTTGAGGAAGGCTCACTGAGTGCGACCTGTTGTATTTAGCTTCCGGTTCCCTTCAGATTTGCTAGCTATAATCCTTCGAAGTTATTACCTTCCTCTATCCCCACCCCTCCTTTCTACCCCTCCATTGAGTAACACTGCCTACCCATATATTGAGTGCGTGCTGTCTCATGGGTTGTCCATACCGTTCGCTTCCTGTACGGTTTCAAGTGTTGTCGCGTCAAGCAGTCGTTGTAACTTTGTTTTCCAGCGAGCCGTGATGAGGTGGGGCGCCCAGGAAGTCTCACGTCTCCATCGACGCTTCAGTCGTCGCAGGGTTCTCCTCAGGTTTTTGTTGATTACTTCCCATTGCAGTCATTTTTTAATCTTGTTGAACGAGGCACCATGATAGATTTTCGCTCCCTGAATGTTTACAAAGCCGCTTAATAAATAGGTTGTTATGGAACGAATTTTCCAAGTATTTCAACGCCAGTCGCTTATGAATGCTGGTTTACAATCTGTGTAGAATTTTGAATTTCACCGAATTGTTTCGTTGAAAATCTATGCAGCCGAGTTGGGATCGTCTGTTCCGTCTTTTCCTACCACCTCCCCTTCTCCTCCTTTCCTATTTTCAGATCTTTTGTGAAATTGCAGTAGACGCCATTAAATAACTGCGGCATATTTTCGCGAGAATCGCTTAATTCCTGCACTTAACAGATGAGTGAGACAATGTCTGACGTCATCTCCGACGCGAAATTGGTTTCACTGAACGAGGGGCTGACGCCACGTTCGTCAGTAGACTATGACCAATTGCTAAGCAAGGCGACTGCGCTTCTGAAGGAGAAGAACGAACGTGAGGTGAGTGTATGACTGATCAGATTGTTTTCATTCTGCGGGTTACTTTTTGTCGTTGATTGTAGTGGATTATTTGTTTCACTAGAGTGAAGCATAAGGAAATTTCGTTTTAAAAACGAGCTTCTAGACGAAGATTATGTGTAAAATTCGGTGGTGGTTATCGCCCAGTGCTTAAACATTGCTTAAAGAAAAGAAAAAAAATTTCCGAAACAGATTGGAGTGGTTCATAAATGCCTAGAAGAGGGTCATCTAAGGGGACCCGCTTCTCACCAGTTTTGGACAAGAGGCTGTGATCGATATAATATAATGACTAGTCCTAATTCGTTTGAAGCACAGAAAGAAATATCTCTATTCGTTTAATAATCATATGACGAAACCGATGCGTTGGCTGCGATTTGCGAGATTGTTTGCTTCGAACAGAAGCATTAAGTGTGGATCTAGTAGGCATCTACACGAGCCTTGAAATAAAGAAAGGAATTAAACACTGGTAAAATTTTGAGCATAGAAGAAGCGAATAATAGTTTAACATTTGCCTTTAGCATTGCCTTGAAAGCAAGAAATTTCGTGCATTGTGATAGTTTTATTTCGCTGTTGACATTTTTAGCGCTGAATCCTTTTCTGAAGGTCACAATCAAGAGATATCCAACGAAGTTTTTCGTCAGGCGCAATGTTTTCAACGCATGAAGTCGTTTTCAGGAGGAGGTGGCAACGTTGCGCGCTCGTAACGACTCATTGCTTGAACTGAATAGAACAATTCGTGAGAAAAGCGTGAGACTGGTGCGTATTCTAATGCTGCTTTGATCCTATTATCTTCTTTTGCCAAATCTTTTTCTAGTAGAGAGGGGAATGTTGCGTGACGTTTTGATACGTGAGTAATTACTTGGTGGTCGTGAAATTGTATGCTACCGAATTTGCATTCCATTTCGAGGTGCCGGGATCGCTACTCGGTTCTCTTCAGACCAAAATCTTTGTCAGGAATCTTGTAACAGTAGCTAGGAATTGCACAACGTGGTGAAGTTGATTGCTTTAATTCACTATGAAACGTTGCAGGAAGCTGTTTTAATTGGCTTCAACAATTTCGAAGACATTATTTCAAAAGTCGTATAATGGGTTGAGGGAGCGAGAGTGCCACTTTGGCGGGTTGAAGAGGCAAGGAGACTGAGGGTCGTGACTGGTGTTGTCATCGACATTTCCACGAGGTGGACTTTACGACCTCACAATGGAAAGTGATGGTTGTTGTTGTTTCCTGAGCCACAGCTCTTCATTTTGCTTTATCTGGATAAGGAGGGTGTTAAGATTTCTTTTGAAAGGTAAGACAGTTGTTTGCAGCATGCCAAAGCCGAGCAAGAAGAGGAATTCATTTCTAATATGCTGCTGAAACGCATTCAAAAGCTCAAAAATGACAAGGAAGCTATCGCGCTCAAGTACGAGCAGGAGGAGGAATTCCTCACTAACGATCTCACTCGCAAACTCTCACAGGTGCGTTGTTTAGATAGATTTTGCCCTTTTCACAGGTTCTACAGGATTTAAATTGCAATTGTTCCATAAGGGATACTTAAAAAATCATATGCGAAAGGAATGTGAAATGCCACAGCTCGTCACTTTGTTTATTGTTTAACCTTGTTTCACGTCGATTCTTCCAGAGTGCTTCCTTTTTATTAGTTCAGTATACCTCATATTCTGATTTCCTGTTCTTTTGAATCAATCACCATTGATTGCAGCAGTGGATCAATGGACATGAATAAACGGTTCACTCAGAGTTGTTGAAGTTTATGAGTGCTTCCAACTAGTCCGGTCTAACTACCAAAAGGAAGTGTGTTTCCTTGATCACATTTTCGGAAAAGCACCTTCGTTCTTTGGCTAGATATTGATAGGGAGTTCGTTCCTGTCGACAGCCATATTTTTTATCAAATCACCCTCCCGTCCGGGTGTTTAATAAATTGCGCAGAAAGACCATGTTTTCACATGAATGATCTTTTCACACTCCTTCTTTTTTGTGCACATGCTTAAGGAGTGACTGTTGTGATAAATCAGCGACACTTGATCGTAATGTTTAAGCTTCAAAACGAACGCGATGAGTTAGCGGGTCGTGCGAAAGCAGAGCAAAGCTGCGTGGTTGATACTCTGCTGGTAAAGATACGTAAGCTGGAAGCTGAAATCAACGCCAATCATGTGGTAATTCTTTGAAGTTGCTCATTTCTATTCGATTCAGAGATGGTTCGCTAATAAAAGGGCTCCTATGGCAGAAGCTAGTGACTAAAATAGCATTCATAACGCAAATGCAGTTTCGAAAAGTGGTCGTAGAGCATGTCATGCTGGAGTACAGCATACTAAAGCAGTTTTAAAATGTTGAGGCAATGGATTGCATGTATTTTACAGGCGCTTGAACAGCTTCGTCGTGAGAAAGTCGATTTGGAGAATGCGCTTGAGCACGAGCAGGAGCAGCTCTTTAATACGCTCGGCAAACGAATGGATCAACTCGAAGCTGAAAAGAGGCTAGCATTATGTCGTTCATCCGTCATATTGGTGCCGGAATTTGTGCGTCATTCATGTTATGGTATAGTGCCGCTCTGAGGCTTAGCTTCAGCAACTGCCTGTTCGTTTTATAACGCGCGTCCTTCTTTACAAACAGATATCTTTGTATAAGTTTTTCGAAAGGAAAGTTAAATAAATAAATAAATCATTTTGAAGAGTCATGTCTCTTCTAAGCTAGTAATATTTTCCATTTGCTTTTACGCGACTGCACTCAGAAGGTGAAGGAGCAAGCGAAGATAGAGTAATACATTTCTGATTCAGTACATTTGATAGGAAGAGAATTATTGAATTTTTTGAAATATTTGTAGAAGATCTTGTTTATTTTTTCGCTGAGTTACGCATAAGGCTGACTCCCATCGGTGAATATTGACGTTCACTAGCGAAGCTTCAAAAACAATCGAAAAGTGTTCTTTGCTGTTGGTAGTGAATGTCGAAAAACGTGCACTTTAGACACATCCAAACTTCCGATAAATCCGAAAATTACGCTGTTCCAAAGAATTTCGCATTTGCACCCGATCTCTACAAAATAATTTATCATATATTCCAACTTCTTTTGGTCATTTTAACCACAGTTCCGGTCATCATGTTTGTTCCATAGAGTGTTTGTAAACACAACCCTGGTTTATGTACTTTGTGGATCCGTATGCATATGACATTTAAGCGAGCTAGCAAATTGCAGACGGATGCAAGCTCGTCTCGATCAGGCCAGTGTTTCCGAGGATCAGTCGCCGGCGTCGTCGAACAGCGAAGTGTTCGGTTGCCTTCACGAGTGAGTTTTTATGTGATTGTTGTTTATTTATAGCTGTAAAGAAAGGGTGACACTTCTTGTCATCGAGATAGCATTGGTGGTAAATGCAGTCCTTTCTTTGGAGCCCAAAAAGTGGCTGAGTCGCAGGATGTGGAAACCTTTGAATTTTCGCGGACTTCGAGAACATTTCTGGTTGCGAAAACCCACTTTTTCGTGAGATGGATTGCATTTGAAAATAAATGGAAATCAGTCGCAAACCAGTAAGTGGATTAGACGATTGCGGCGGAGCGACCAGCGTTGTTTTCGCGGTGAATTTAGTCGACTTTCCGGTCGTCATAGGGAAGTGATTACTTTCGAAAAAGAAGAATAGAACTTGTCGATACTTGGAGTATTTTAAGTTTTTTACACCCTTTTCTGGTCTGGTTTTGCTCCATCTCTAGGCAGGATTATTTTCACTTAACTGTTCAGCTTGTTTCCTGGGCTAATACGCCACCCCTCTAAATTGATCATTTCATTTGTCGAATGGTCTTATTTTGCTCCCTAACATCCTGAATGGAAGTTTTCCTCAAAAGGCACAGATGTAAAAGGTGGTTAAGAGTAATTGTCTAAGAAGCAACCGTAGCAAATATCGAGTTGTGAGGAAGTGAGACGCAGTCTGAGGATAAATGGGCACTTTAAGGAAGTGGATGATCTTTAAAGAGCATCGAAATATCATATGTTCTGGGAAAAGGGCATCCGAAAACAAAATATTCACTGTGCTTTGCAGTTCGATTTGATGACCATCAAAGTGGATTGTCATGGAGTCACATAACTAAACCATTCATTTTCTTTCAAGACAGTTTTACCCCACAGATGTTGATAGCAGTGGTGGATGACTTGTGAATTAGTGAATAACATATTTTAGTCGAAGAGCTACCAGTTTTAACGGAGTTTGTTGATTGTGTGCCAATGTGGGATTCGAAATGAATATGAGGTAATCAAGTCAGTGCTGGCCATTGAAGAGGATTTATAACAATCAAGTCAGATAGTCAGGTGCACTGAACAAAGGAAAAGAGTAGAAACTAGCAGCGCCCGAAAATTCGATGTCGATACATTATTGGTTGTTGCAGAGATAATGGAGAGCGGCGATCGTCGAGAGCCGAGATTGAGGCAAGGAAGCTCCGTGAAGAATGCTCGCGTCTACGAGCTGTTATTGCCACCCAGAAGAGCACCATTTCTAATCTGCAGCAGCAAATGAATGCACAGGAATCAAAATGTTCGTATGTTGTTTCTTCCAATTTGTTTATTACTGGATGGTTTTCTTTGCAAGATTTGAAGGTTGCGTTTTGGAAATTCGCATGCGTCCTTGTTTCCTTTTGCTGGGGGAAGAAAAAGCGATTGCGGATCCGCGAAAATGTGCCACTTAGTGGTGGAGAATGAGAATACTAGCAAGGCAAATGATTCATCACGATCACAGTTCTTGGTTAATGTCCGCTTCTTGGATGTTGGCACACATCGATTGGGATTAAAATAATCGGAAATTGTCATACCTGCACATCATTCGAGATGGATGCAGTATGCTGCTGTGTTGTTCAAGGGGATAGTACTTAGGGTTGCTACTGTCAAGTGTGCGCTTCGTGAAATGGATTAAGCTTACCCTATCATTGCTCGATTTGCTAATATCTTCGCCACCGATCTTTTGCATTGGGACGAACGTCGCAAACGGAATATTAGACAATAACATCAACTTTGCGGTCATGAGTTCTATTCATATTTCATTTGACATATATGGGTGATTTTTTTTTGTCTTATTTTTGATGCCACTAAACAAAGAAATCATTTTTCGAGAAGTGTGCAACATTTGCAGATGTGGCTGGATTGTTGGCAGTGCGAGAGAAGTCGGCCGAAACGCGCGCTGACATAAGACGCGCTCGTATCTCACTTGAAGGCAACTTGACCAGATGTCTCGATATTTGTCGGTACCTTTCAGAGTTGCTTTTCGCTCTTTTTTCTAATATTCAAATAATTGCATTCAGACGTCTATTTTTTGCAGAATTGAAATAGGAGTGGGGATTCCTCTCTGCGCTCTGTAATCGCGCAATAATAGCAGTTTGAAGAGATGTCGGTTGTATTCAAAGAACGTGAGCGATTTTCCTGAAAAGCTGAGTGCAATAGCTGAGTTATATTTCGTCGTCTTTTGTTGCTGAAATAGTTTGGCTCGGCTCTGAAAAACCTTTTTTCACGTAATTGAAATCAACATTAAATCACAGAAATCTTCTGTAGTTTATTCTCGAATATGTGCGGATGTAAATGAAAACCGTCGTTAAAAACCGCCTTTTCGAACAAATTGTTTTATACTGTTCGGTATTACCGCACCTAATTGCAGTGCATTTGCCACCTCACAGACGGCGCGCGAAAGCGACGAAGATAAACGAATCGACATTCTCCTGAGTCGTATTTCCGTACCAAAGAGTGGCACTCCTACGCTCATTCCCACTGCAAATAACCGTATGCGTTTATTGTCTGTTGACAGCATGCTTGGAAGACGTCCAAAATGACTATGTCCCTGACTTCCCAGAGCGCCTTTCCACACATGAAAGGCAGTCTAGACCGGAGATTGAAGTGAGCTTTCTCGCTATTCAACTCCAGTAGGTGTTTCCAGCGCTATACAGTGGAAAAGGGAAACGGTTGCTGGGTGTGTGAAGACCGAGGTTAGATCTAAGTACCAGGTCAGTCCCACCTTCAAGAGCTCACTTGTCCAGATTTGGGAAAAGCTCTGTCATAGTTGACTGTATATCACAACTGACGTTATTCATCCCAGGTTCAGGGCTTGCAGTGTCTCAGAAAGCAATCATTATAAACCTAAGCTAATGATCATTGTCGTACGATGTTGTCAGGGCGAACATCTAGTAGCTGACTGCGCTGCTATGTCTTTACGGCACAGTCAATTGTCTGAGGATAGTAAGGCCACCATGCCGCTGCTATTGGCTGTAGGCAACTAGAGTGAAGAAATATGCGTTGGCGAGGATTATCGCTCTGTTATATGTGTTCAATGTCATGTGCTTCTGATAGGTCGCCATCCTCGTTGTTTAAATTACGTAGACTGGAAAAGAATAGATTTGCCTTATTCGCTTTCTAAGTGATAGCTGTTTGGTGCCTTTATTAATTTTCACGTGCTTTGGTATTGTCGTTGCGTGGTGCTCTATTTCTGTAGTGGCGGAGCTAGAGTAGAGGAAGGCTAAGGAGGGAGTGGAATGGAAAGCTGCTTTACGCCATCTCATCAACAGGGGCTTCAGTATCAACAGTTTTGTCGGCCACAAGGTAGAGCGTAGTAGATCCGATATGCGAACATTTTAAGAGTGATTGCACTGCACCGTTGTCTCGTGGCTTTTGCGTCTAACTATTAAAAAAAAAATTCGGGATTTGAATGTTGTTTTTGCTAGAGGCCATAAAAGAGGGAGATAAAGACCGCAAAAGGAGGGGGCATCGGGCGTAGTTGTTTAATTTATGCTCTACTAGCATGATTTGCAGCGGTTGTAACGGCATTGTCCAGTGCTGAGACGGATGCTTCGTGGCACGATGAGCGGCCGCTATCTGCCCGTTCGGAGTCGCAAGGTTGCTTCTTATACGGCATGTGTAACTGTATGCTCTTTTAAGATGTGTTAGTGTTAGCTGCTCACGTACTCGCACTCAGATGGTGATGATACAACCGCTTTTCTTTGCGGTGTTGCCACATTCTTCTGCCGCTGTATGAGTATTTGCGCTTTTCCAGCACTACTAATGCCTCAGCAGTTTCTTGGCACCATGGAGGCTGCAGTCATTCCCCAGGATTGAAGGGTGGGCTTCCACAATTGCCCAAAATCGCTGGAGTCCCTCGCACACATTATAGTTTCGGCTATCTCCTGTTCTCTTTTTCCCTTGTGAAGGAGCTGCAGTAGCGAAACCACTCTCGTCAATATAGAATCGTCGCAGTCAGAAGGAGCGGAAAGGTGCTATAGTAGTGATTGCTTTGTTTCTGTCTGTGCGAGCAGTATATATTTTGTCATGCATGACTCTTATCCAATGAGTCTGGGTTAGGTTCGGTCCCGGTTCGCTTATTGATCGTGACGAGGATCAACTTTGACTTACATCTGCATTGGATTGTGTTAGAGTTGGATGACTCGTTTTTTAAAGTTCCATCCTTTTCTTCGGCTCTGTTGTTCGTCCTGCATACATTTATTTGACAAGTCCTTAACTGTTGTATCCTTGGGCAAATGTCGAAGGGTTGTATATGGAGCTTTAGCCTTATCAGTGCTTATGTCTGTTTGGTTTGTTAGGTAGTTTTGCCCTGTTCTGGTGGCTTTGATTCTCAGCTTTCGTCAGATGCCCCGCTCTGCAGTGTTCAAGAAGTCGCTAAATTAATTGCTTTGATATCCATAGAGTAGTTGCATATTCGAGAGTTGCACATAAATGGAAAGGGGTTGTGGATCTTGGTGGTTCATAAAAGGACAAAGGTGATGCAAAGCTTCAAAATTCTGAAAGAACAATAGAGCTTTTCCAATAGATGCATTGAATAAGGCCATCATTTTTTGATGGGGAGGGGTGTAGAGACAAAAAAGAAATCGCAAGAAAAGTAATCTTTGAAGTTTGTTCCTGCTCCAGGCATCGGTAAGTATACCTGTTTAGTACAGCGATATTATTGATTGTGTGTTCAAGGTAGGCGTGTAATCTTTGTGTGTGCCATAGGGACGGGGGGATGTACTCGTCACCCATGGGACGTACGAAGAACACTGTTTTAGGGGACAGAATGGAAGAGGGTTCCGAAGCGGCCGATACGGATGGCGATACACAAATGGATTCGAATTTCTTCTCATGCGAACACTTGCCACCACAGAGCGGTTGATTTCTTTCTCACTTTCCTCGTGCAGTCTTCATGGAAATGACATTTAAGAATTTGGAGACTTTTTGATTTATAGTAGTTGGCTGCAGCATACTGGCAGACTTCTTATATGATTTCATGCAGGCAAAACAGAAGTTTTTAAGCCGGAAATATTCCATCTTTCGAGGGACGACGTTTTGTCAGATTCGCGTAGAGTTGTTGAGCAGCCAACTTCATCATAGTTGTCAAAGCGACTGCGTACGCAGACAACTGCGAAGTGGCGGCAGGCATGATGTGCGCTTTTTGTGAATGTCGCTTTTCAGATTTGTAATATTTACAAAATTAAAGTAGAAATTGATCATGGAAGCACAATTCAAAAGCTCACTGACGTATGATGGATTGAAATGAAGTTCTGATTGCCGGCTAAACTTACAACCACCCTATGCGCCGTAGTTGTTGTTGCTTCGGGCATCTGTTGAATATTGTAAAGAGATAGGACAATAAGCGGATGAGGGGATCGGTTGAGCGATGAGGAGGGAGAAGGGGGAGGGGGGCGATTGCGAGACGTCCTGTCCACAGTATTCTCCTTTATTTCCCTTGGTTTGAAAGCTTAAATATTCGACTCTGACGTCCACGATCCGATCTCTTTCTTCCGTTGATTTGAATTATCTTTGCCTGTACCAGTCAAATTTTTCTGTCATTCGTTGTTCCACATTTTCAATGAGCTCATAAGTCGACTGAAGTATATCTTGAGTGCCCGGCAGAATATAATCACATTTCATCGTTCAATTTCTGCTCTCACTTCACTTATTCTGAACATGAATTGGGCTTCGGATGTGATGCCTAAAGTGTGTTGCGAGAAAATGATGCGAAAAGGTTGGCGGTGGAGCTGGCGGGAATATGTTCGTTCGTCTTTCGAATCACTTTATAGCTGCAAATCTCATTTAAGGCGTTTAGAGCTTTTTTTAACGTTCCGACAATATAATCAATTGAATTCGATTTGCATTAGTTTGCTGGTTCTTTTGGAGGAGGCGTCAGGTTTCGTAAGCATGGATTATGGCCATCTTTCATCTATCTGTGCTTTTCTTGAAAGTTTCTAAGCTTAAGTCGACTGAATTACAATTTCCGTTCGGGTCTGGCTTGAAATAAATTCTGAATTTTCTCCTCGAAAGAACCTTGCATTCCTGCAAAGATTTTTTAGAGGGGCTAAGTGCTGCTTGCATTCAAGAAACATTTTTCAGACGAGCTCAGTCGTTTCTCAGATGAGCCAACGAAATTGCTTACTTCATATCCTTCTTCCATCTCGGCGGCGTCGAACGAAGATTCGGTTTGTCGCTCCCTTAAAATCGTTTTTACTGCGTAACTATATACTGCTGATTTGTGCATATTTATGTTGTTGTTCCGTGTGTCTTTTATCTGTAAATGTGAATTTTTGGTTGAGTGGTGGTATTCGCAATCGAGAAAAGTTTTCAGAATGAGTCGACGGAGTCGGTGAGTGCCGCGATGGGTCAATTCGCACGTCCTGCGCTACCGCCGAATCGCTCTCCGGTAGCCAAGAAGGACTACTAAATGCTGTCGACACGTGAAGGCGCATGTACATTTGCGTAATTCGATGTCCCGTTCGCTTCCACTTGAAATGCTCACTCTTTGCGCAGATAGCGCAGCCCGCAAGCTAGCGCAACAAGTTCTCTTGCTAGACCCCATGTGCAATGGGCTTCTCTCACTTATAGTAGCAATTCGAGCTGCCAGCACCGTTGACTTCTTCCTTCCCATGCGCCTAGGCAAAAGAGATGATGGGGTAGGGCTGAATGAATATTCGGCATGCTTGCTTCTCCGCTATCCTCGTATTAGTAAGGAAAAGGAATAGATGCCTTTGTCAAGAAATTTGTGTTAAATGCTTTTGGCGACTGCTGTACAACGTTTTTCTTACTACACTTGGATGTAGGTGGTGAGATATCGGTGCAGTGCAACGGAACGTTCCTCTTTCATACGTCGTTTAACGAAAAGGCATGATAAGACGATTTTAAATGATGTCGTAATTCTTTGGTTGTTTTGAATTTTGAAATCTGCAAAGAAGCTTCGATAAATTTCTTCAACATATGAGCCAGATTACGAATACTTTAAGTAATTGGTAAAAACTGTGCTCAAATGAGAACACATTCAGTAGCGAACAACTTCTGCATTCCAAGAAACCTTTGCGCTGGTTGTGAACTGTATTCTCAGAAGCATATCGGTGAAGGCATACTAGGGAATTGTTTGTGTTTCGAGTTGGGACGGAACGTTTCGCTCTAGGTATGTCCATATACGTTTTTTCAGTGACTCTTTTAATAACATTGGAGGTGGGACGTTTGAATATGCATTTGATTTCGCACGAATAACCAGTTGTGATCTGTCGAAATTGTTTCTAGTAAAGATTTTTGAAACGAATAGGTTTTGTTCTTAGGAACTAGCTTGTCAGATATTGAAAACCTACAAAAAATTTGTTGAAGAGGAGTGGGAGTGCGATTTGAGTGTGCCGTAGCGCTTATGGTTGTTGTTTTGAAGCACGAAAGAGTGTTATCTTTAAGTAATTTGTCACAATTTTTGCTGCAGTGGATTTGTACTTGAAATGAACTTCTTGAAACTCTTTGAGACACTGATTAGGTGAATATAAAGGTTTTTTGTGAGGTATTGCTTGAAATAATCGCTGTTTTAAAATCGATTCGTTTATTGTTTCGGAAGCTTTGCGTACTTTCTGTGGATGAACGATTTTTTTTAAGTTCGAGGTTTCTTTGTTTTTTGCCTTATTTTTTGAGCACGAATTGAAGGCCGTACCATGCTTTGTTGCCAATATGCTGGCCTTGTACGTCATTCATGTTCCCCTTAAATTTATTTGCATATGAACTGTGCTGTTTGTTTATGCTTCTTTAGCAGAATGTAAGGGAAATCATGTGTGTGTCTACACCTGTATGGATGTGCGTCTTTGGGCGATAGGTCCAGGTTGGCTGCTTTAAGTCAACGTCGTGAGAGGCTGTGGATATTGTCGTCGAACTTTAATGAGAGCTGAAGTTAGATTACTGCGGCTTGTTAATTTATAGATAAACCTGAGCGATTGAAAAGCCGTCGGAAACTTTTTTCATTCTGTGAAGGCGATAGGCAGATATGATGGTCATATTGTGGGAACTGAGATAATGATTTACCGTGGAAGAAAGTGGTTTGGAATATGGAAAAGAATTTAAAACTACCATAAGAGAAGGGGACTTGGGTGAACGAAGATTGCCTGGGCTGGAAAACATAAGTAAGCGAGATGAGTAAGCATAAATGAGTTTTTTTTTTTTTTGCGATATGCGATAATTTGTTGGAAATGTGTCGTCGTCGGTGCGTAACAACTTGTTATGTTTCCAGCATCATTCTAATGGTAGGTTTATTGTGTTAAATGGTAGACACGAATGTTTTACGGTTGGCGTGCGGCAGGAAATTAAGCATGAAAGAAAAAGTGTTTATTGTCGATTGGCAGATGGAGGGGGTTTGAGTTCAAATATCAGAGCACCACTTGCGGGCTGAGAGCGCGCCCTGTTTTCACGTATTTTTTCTGTGATGCGTTGAATTACGCTCAGCACTGTTCTGCTGGGTAACATGGAGGACAACTTTTCAATTTTTTTCACTGCTTAACCCCAAGTTTGGTAATGCCATTTGGACTGCTGAATGTGAAATACATGCTAAAGATGGCCGTTGAAATATGAGTCTTTCATCGTTTCAGAAATGATTTTGAAAATAGGTGGCCGCATGTGAGCAAAATTCTACATTTCTTCATAGATTCATCTTGACGGAAACTGGGCGTCTGAGGGAGTGCCTGTAGAGAGTCGGATAAGTCGAGAGTCTGCCATTAGAATTGTTATACTTGTGACAGTTTCGTCCAAAATGCTGGAGAATCTCTTTTTCGCTGGTCAGTGGAAATATCTCATAAACAGTGCAGCATCATTGTTTTCGAATAATTGGCCTATATGTGCTGCATTGTGATATGCGAGTATGGCAGTAAATGTGCCATTTTAAGTACGCAGGTGAGGTGACACAAATGTTTAGGAAGGCGATTTTGTCCAGTTCATTAACAGCATAGTTGGTGAGAGCGGAATAGAATTTATTGCGTAGCATTTCGTCAGGCACTGAGCAATAGTGCAGACTGGATTTGCTACCAGCAGGTACTGATCAAATCTCGCTTGAATGTGCCATGGGAGCCTACTGTATTGCGCGCTTGGGTTGCCATCTTTTACCACTGTACTGGTATATTCTAAGGTATAAAACATAAAAATTTTTTGGAGAGCAGTGGTGCCGAAATGATTTCGAGGCTTGACGTCTAGTTTAGCTATGATTAAGCATTTTTATTTAAATGAGCAAAAAGGGTGACTTTTTAGCTTTCAGGTGGTAGTTATTGGATGAAGACGAACTTCTAGAAAGACAGTAGTTTCGTCAAACCTTTATATTAAGATATTCAGATTTCTTCACAATTTGACATTCACGAAAGTTTTAGAGTGGTGGACTAAAATCATCTGTCGAAATTTTGGAAGAACCCCAAAGGTTCTCAGCATGACCTTATTCGACACTTCGGACAAGATAGGTAGTTTTCATTTCCGGGATTCTTGTAGTTTTAGTCAATGTCGTTACTACGCTGATGAAATGTCGAGCATCATTTAGCGACGTCTTAAGTATGACCGAATTCTTCGATGGTAGTTGTTTGTGCAAGCCGCTGAATGATTGACCGCTGTAGTAGTGTAGCTTTGAAAGAGACATGTTGGGTTTCCTAACCAGTCGTTTCTTGTTGTTCACTCTTGTGCTTGTTTGTTCCCTAGCTTGTGGTTGTTCTTTTCAATGTATATTCTCGACCACTCTTGCTTTCACACTTGTTTCTTAAGCTTCTTTTAAACATACGTTCGCACATACGATAATTTGGCAATGTGCCGTTACGCGATTTTAAAAAACAACTGATGAACTAAAAAGGACTGAGCCATTGGCAACGATTATGAATTTCAGGGTGACAAAATGGGTAGGTGTCTCATTGAATTGAATCGAAAAATTGTTTTAAGTATTTCTTATAAAAGATTTCAGCGAGTTTCAGAAAATTGTTTATTGCCTGTTTTCTCGGCTTACGTTTTAATCGCATTCGATTTATGACAGCTTAGAGGGGAAGTGAATTAACATATTGAGGTAGTATTTCTTCTGCCTCCGTGAAGTTGTGTGCCGTCTTCTTGAGCCTAATTAACCCTCAAGAAAGGTGTTGATGACATATGCGTTATTTGTTTACATTATTATTGCTTATTTGAGGCTTAAGAAAAGTCGCGTACGATTTGACGCTGTGTGATTTACTGCTCTGTGAAATGGTAACAAAAGAAAAGCTTCTGCATTGTTTTTTCTCATGTGGCGACTGTATGTTTATATAAAGCTTTCACAAGCGCTGCCTGTAAGGTGGTTCGCGCCTGGCTTTGGTCTCCTTATTCTAAGCGCTATCTCTCCGCCCCGACGCTCATGTCCTTGGGTTGCGCATAAGCTTGTTTGCTCTGTTTGATTGTCTTCTTTAATAAAAATGTTGTTTTTTAATATTGTTTACGCATTCCCAAATTTCACAGCCGGCTAAGCGTGGTTTGTGTGAACGAGAAGGTGAGGGAGCGATCTTTAGAGGATTGATTACACAGAGCAGTGTGAACCTGAAACAGCGTCGTCATTGTCCCATGGAATCCGCACAAAATGCGTATTGAAACAACGCAGAATTTAGCGCAGTTTTTACTGGATATTTCGAGTTCTTCACATTGGCATCAGTGGGAGTAGTTCAGTAAAAGCAGTCTGTTCAGCAAGTACAAGTGTGAGCGCAAGATGGCGCTTCATTCAAGCTTTCGGGGGCTTCGTAAAGGAATGAATGGTGCTATACGGGCTGTGTTGTGTTATCGTTCAAATTGATAATAACCTATCGAGATTCATTTCGGTTGCTAAATGCAAGAAATCGTTGGCTTTCAAGCGAACGTCAGTAGAAGGCGAATGCATTTTATAATGTTGGAAAGGTAATGTAGGACCTTGTTTAATCGGTACGGTCACATTTCATCAACCTTCCAATAGAGTAACAAAAGAATAACAGAATTAGAGCAGTTAGCCTGCGTGTACCACAAATAAGGTAAAAAAAAACAAATAGCGGCCGCGGATGAGAGGGCCCTGTGGCCGACTCATACTTGAGAGGAGCTTCCTTTGAAGATAGACCACAAGGGAAACCACGAAAATAAAAGTCCCGAGAAAATACGAATGGAGAAGCCATGGGTTGTACAGTTGCAATTTGCACCGTGCCACTGGTTTAAGCCTTGTATGGGTCTCGCAGTTATTCCATATTTTGCTGCACGTTCGTACGTAACAAATGATCGAAACAAGACAATCCAGTCTTTAGGTTTTGCCTTTTATCGAAATTTAATGTGTCATAGTTTATCCAGTCATTCCGCGCGAACTTTTCTAGTTTCTCACCGCCCATTGGGACCGTGGGCACGTACCGCCTATTCACTACTGTGATTCATTTCTTCTGCCGAAATTTCACACCTTCGGCATTTTTGATTAAGGTCCATTAACGTTTCCATCAGTTTTACTTCTGTAAACGCCCATCCTGCAGCTTTTGAGCTGTTTATTTATCGATCTTCGAAATGTTTTGGATTGTTCTTTTGTAGGCTGGCTGTTATTTCTTTCAAAATATTCTTTATCTTTTCCAATTTCCTACTTATAAGGACTTAATTTTCCGTGTCTTTGCTTCCTGATTCGAAGCGGAGTTGAAACCCTTCATAATTTTTCACAGAATTGACCACTCACTTTGTTTGCGCTGTTTTGCAAAGTCGTGAGAATAAATCTGCCAAACTTCTCAATCAAGGTCTTATTGAAATTTCGTAAAAGGAATTTCATCCGGTTCCTTGCAGTTATGAATGAAGCGGGGATTTATTTTTGTTGTAGATGCAAACGCAGGTTGTTCGCGGGAGGGTTGTTGGGATCTTCTGGTAGTTTGATTGGCTCCTTGAAGAGGAGATATTTGCGAATCAGTAAACTTTAGACTTCAGCATCATCATCGCCGAAAAAACAAGTATTTTGATCTTCGAACGTTCGCCAATGAAGATATTATTTTTCATAGCACAGTATACCGATGGCTGATGTCTTGAAAAATACAACTACTTTTACAGTGTTTACCTTAAAATCCAGTTGCTCATATCGTAGCCACACTGTTTTAATGGTGTAATTCAGCAGTTTCACTTCTTTGACTTTAACAGTACAACTTCTTTGGATTTTTCTACTACTGCCGTGACTTGCTTCTTTTCTCTTGCACTTGCTTCTTTTCTCTTTCAAAATCAGCTTTTCGTAAGGAGTTTATTCCTAGTCGAGTAGCTGGTACTGTCAAATCGAATTCTTCCTTTCCATTCAAAAAAACTTGCTCTCTAGTTTTTTCAGCATGCTGTTCAGTCTTACATGTCAATTCAATTTTGCATCATGACTCTTTTATTTCATTGCGAAAGCTGCTCTGATTCATTTCTGTTTCTAACTGTGCTTTTCACAGTAGCTGTTCTGCGATGGTTTCGCACGTGTTATTACTTTATTTTTGTCGCCATGCTATGGACACATGAACTCGGAACGCCTAAGCGAAATTGTAGTTGCAAACTTTCAAACGCACAGTGACCGAACATTACAGCATTGAGCTCACTGTGTGACAAACAGCGGGAAATAATTTGCTTTTCCGGCCCTGCCTATTTCACATAATTCATTCTCATTTTTTTCACCACTGATGACGTAATGCGGATATATGCGGGATTCTTCTTATGAAGAATAGACGACCGAGAACATGATTTACAAAGAATTTTAATCTCCATACCCTCATTGTGAATGGATGGCACTATTTTAGACAACTGGGGAACAAGAATGCAGCCGCTTCCTCGTCAAAGACGCGGCTAATGTCAAACTTGTCCACAAATTTGCAGGTGCATTTTATATTGCTATATAGTGTGCCATGTAATTAAAGCTGGTATATTTGCACAAATAGTAATGCAGAGAATTGATTCTCGTTTGAACTCGTGGTTCGCGTCAACTTTCTTAGCTCCTAGGTCGAGTCCGAGGTGATAACCAAAGGGCTCTAGCAATTTGTTCTTCCGTCTGTTAGATAATTTGCCTAGACCCTAAAAGAAGAACAAAGTAAATTTTCGTGCTGATGATGTAGTTCGATAATTAATTTCTGCAGGCAGTGATTGACTGATTGACAACTTAATGGATACAACGCCGGTCGTTCGTGACACGGTTTTCCTATGCAGCGTGGCCGAAGTTCTCCTCTGCCTGTTGTCCGTTGCTTTTTCTTTGGTGGTGAGTTGATTGGCGACTTTATTCACAAGAGCGGAATTACCATTCATGGTGCACGACAGGATGTGGAGCGTCTATGGAAGTTTTTGTTAGCATATCAAATTTCACATGCTTGCCACAAAGACACATTTTTCTTCAGTGTACAATTCAGATTTGATTATACGAATCGATCTGTTGCAAAGTATTTCACGAAGTAAAAGAAAAGGGAATTGAATTAAAGAAGTGCTAAGTTACAAGTATGCCTTTTGATTTCATCGAAAAAATAACCAAATATTTACTGGTACACATCATTGCTGGCAGCGGTTTTGCAAACGTTCGATTAGCTGTTGCAATTTTCTCTGAGAAACATACTTCTTTTCGTCCATGGATGCTTCTAATCACGATAACATAATGGATTTGTGTCACCTGCTTTATTCATGCAACATTTCTGTTGTGCCGTTGTTGAGTTGTTGAGCTGCGGGATCGAGATCTAAAATGCTTCGACAGAAAATTTTATGCAGCATCTGAAATGCCTAGTAAAGCAACCGCTCGGCAGGCAAGAGGTCGCTGATTCATCCCACTCTGTGAACAACGGTTTTCACTGGTCATCGAAAAACAGGGGATAGGAAAATTACCGGCGAATCCAAACGAACTGACACTGCAGACTGAGAAATAGAAATAAAAAATACATCCGAGTTCCCGAATACCTGGAAACAATGGCGAAGGAGTGCAGCAAAGAAGCAGAGGAAATTCATGTATCATTCATTATACTGATTCGAGATCACACAGCGCGTGGTCGTCTTCCACAACAATTTCGCTTCCGTCATCGAAGCTTCAGTTATTGCGACAATTTTATCTTTGCTAAATATGTGGCAGAAAACTGCATTTTGGTTGGCGCAGTTGACGTTTCTGCTAAAACGAAGCACTCATTATTAATCACTCCTTTACTTCATCGGTTGGAAGTCGCAGAACCGAGGCTAAAATCCAGCGAGGTCTAACAGACAGGTGACTGCATGAACTAATAGCAATCCAACTGCTTCAGCAATGCATTATCCAGGTTATGCGCTACTGTCCGTCTTTCAAGGCATATTCGTAGTGCTGACTCTCGGCATCTTTTATTGAATACTTTTTGCGTTGAATCGCCTGTATTTTTTGTTCCTTTATTTTGACAAGGTGGAGTAAGGGTTGACTCATCAAAGATACCCTCCATCGGATTGATTCAGCCGTTGAAGTTCTAGAAATTTTGGCATGCTTAATTCTCGTCGGTGAATCGAATTCCTCACGATCTTTCTGCGGCAACCAATTAGTAGGAACATCATTTTTTGAGTTCACTTTCAGGTTTGACCAGCCAGCTTCTTTTATAGAATACAGACAACGATGAATAGCTGCTGAACACTTTAGCGTTAGATATCATTAATTGAACATTGTTAAGATCATCAAATGCAGTCACGCTTATGAATGTATTCAAGGATCGCATGTGATATTTCTGCAGTAGACGTCGGGTTTTCAGTTGTCTTCTTACATTAAAAATAGCCGATCAAAGCGCTGTTCTCGTTATCCTTATTTTTAAGCACAACGTATGTGTTGCGAAATCACGTGGATGCCCTCTTTTTATGTGCCTCAGCAAACATGCTTAGCAAAGGCCTGTTATAGAGCAGTTATATCCATGTATACAAACAAGTGTGCGACTGTCTGTTCAGTCTGTCCAGCAGTTTCAAGTCGGCAACCACCGAAAGAAATTTGTTGGGAACCGGCAACGCATATTCATCCAGAAATACAGTGACAAGCACGTAGATTATGAACGCGGTACAAGCAAACACACACCTACGAACAAACGAATGAAAAGACGAACACACGTGGGCGTACCAACATGTGCAGACAAGCGAACACATACACTTAGGAGGGGACACAGACAAACATCTATATTAACAGGAACAGAACGGACTGTTCTGTAGTGCCCTTTAAGAAACGTTTGAACGGTGGACACAGCACGTTTCTCTTTGAGCCACACAAAAACAACCTCTATGGGACACAATCTGAAGTTTCGCTTCGCATATGCATAGCTGCCGAATAGATGTTTTGGTAATGATGACACTTAAAGATTTGTTTGCGTCTTCAATAGACACTTCGCATGTCGATATAAATGTACCAACGTATTTCATTTCTGATTTTTTCCGAGGAATTCGAGGGTTCTAGTAAATTTAAACTGTCGAATGCCGGAAATACAATGAAAGCTTTTATTTGAATAGGATCAAGTTTTTAAGTCCCACACTACAGGAATTTTCAAGTGAAACATTATTCGCACCCATACCGCCATGATCACTCTACTTTTATTCGATCGGTGCTGAGCACTGCAACAGCGATGACCTGAAAATCGACAAGTCTGTGCTTGGCTATTTGCTCATCGAAATACTTCACCCACAGTAATCAGTGATGAAATTGCTTACAAAACAAGTAATCAAGAGTGCCAATCGTTTTATTTTCATTGAGTGGCACCCATTTGATTCGGGGAGGGCAATAACGATGTAATAGAGTTCTTCCCCTATGCGATGGCATATGCCTGGTGGCATAGCTGCGATTTCCGAACGGATGAAAAGAAAGCTTAGCGCTGACACGTGGCCATGGCGTACATCATAAGCCGATTTCTCATAACACAGTTCAGGTCGATTCACCGACATGTTACACATTATAGGGATCGTTTTCCAAAAAAAAGCTTTCAAAAAGAATTTGTACAAACGGGTGGTTTGGTTAGAATAAGGAGACATTATTCCATACATATATTAATTCTGAGGAATTCATGGAACCAGCAATTCAGGGAAGGGAATGTAAAAGCATGCATACTACCAACTCCTTCGCCACCCCTGCCCATCGCCAATTGCTTATCACATAATAAGTGGGCATGGGTCCAACCTTCCGAGAGAAGAAAGAAAAGGTAACCAACAACGTTCGCGATCTTTTCATTCATATTTTTCGTTCTCGTTTTCAAATAGGTTTGGTATTGTCCATGATACTTTGTTTAGTCCACCAGTTCCATCGGGAAAGCGGAGGTTGTTCGGTTGCGAGTACTGCTGAATTTCTGGACACTTTCGTTCGGAGTCTTCTAACTTTGAGGACTCCGAAGGTCGAGGCCTGCATACAAACGCTATCCAGCATCGCTGGGCGACATAGGACATTTTGCATAAGGCAAAAAGGTAGCCGTTATTATTTCGCGATGAGCTGCAGGTGGAGTTGGCTCCTCTCAAGCTTTTATTTCTTATTTACATATTCTTATGTGTGCCAGCTTTTATAATAGCCTTCGCAACTCAGCAGCATAGTGTACATGCAGTTGACGCCCTCATTCTCTTTGCTCAGCCTGCCGAGGTGATTTTGAATGGAGCACTAGCCTTGTGATTAGCAATTTATCAGTAGCTTTTTTAGGAATCACTTGATATCGTCACTTCTTGATGTTCGTTGACAATGTTCAGCTACTTCATGCAGCCCGCTGTGAATGCGAAGCAAAAGACACAATTAAGTAACGCAGTAGAACAGCTGAGAAAAACCTTACTAGAAACTTAATGAGGGAGAAATCGAACGATAACTATCATAAGGGAATGCAAATCTAGCAACAACTTTCAAAGGACCGACTAAGAAAAGTGTTTCATTAAACAACAATCCCAAATAGACATCATTAAACCTGCGGCTGATTTTTGGTGGGATGTCCTATCAGATTCATTCATTCGTCACCTCAAGGGAGTGCTCATTTTCTTTAGGCAAAGACTAAAACATAATACTGGAGGATCAAGCCATACTTTCAATCACTCATCAAATAGTTCCAATAACGAGACTGTTTTCGGAATCAGTGGTGACTGCCTCACAAACAGACATCAGCATTGCTGAGAACCAATCGACAGGAAAAGAGAAAATATGAACCTATCGAGAGATTAAAGAAGAAAACAGTTGGGACAGTTTCAATAACCTTTCAGAAAATGGGTTCTCATGGCTTATAGCAAAAGTGGTTAGCAGCCATTTTAGCGCAAGCTTAGACGATCTTCAGATTCTGCCTAAGTGTGTTCGCAATATGAGAGGCGTTTACATATGTCCGTTGAAAAAAAAAAAAAAAAAACGAAGACCAGAAGAAGAACAATTAAGCACTTTGCCACATCTTTGCTGAATCGGGAGCGCAAATCTTGGATGGGAGCCTGTGGTTCTGTGAAGAAAAATGAATAAAATTAATTAATAAGAACGAATAATGATTAGTTGTGTAGTTTAAGTTGCCCCATTGCTCACTGTAAGGGTATTTTCCACAATGTGCGGATATTGCGTAAAATTGAAACTGACCTGTGATGTTACTGCAATCAAAGCTGCTAGTATCGGAAAGACAACAGTGAAGCGCTTCATGAAAGGACCGATGAATAAGAAGATGGAATTTACGGTATTACACTCAATCCCAGTCACTAAAGTTTAAAAACACAAATTTTGCCGTTGTACTGTTGAATTGGTTGCAATGACTATCTAAGCTGAGCACTTAGTAATTTAGCCCAAACAAATGATAATGTGCGAATTTATGGATGCCAAACAAGTGAGGCGTATCGTTGTGCAGTGAAAGAACATTAATAGTGGGCACAAAGCTGTGTGGGGTCAGTTTATTGCGACAATTCTCTGTCTGTAACATATCACGCGAAAAAGATAATCTTGTTTTAGCCTAATGCAGAAAGTAAGGGGGATTAGTATTGAAAAGTTGCTTTTCCAGCTAGAGGTTGCTTAATGGTGAACAAAAATTATGAAGAACCACGGAAATGTTGTTATAAATTTTTAAAATGCAGCCAAGTTATAGAGGTTGTCGAAGTTTCGAGGACTCTGAAATGTACAGGCAACCGAAAACCAGAAACCTTCGGTCTCGATGCTCGAGAACTCACAAAATTCGAGGGTTTCGAGAATAATTCGGGAACTTAATTTACAAGGTCCTTGAAGCAGTTAAGAGCACCCTAAATTGGATGGTACCTGAACATTGAAGACCGGCGGGGCTGAAATCCTAGAATATCATCGTTGCTTGTAAATATATAATACAGGTAGCTCACTCGATTACTTTTGTTATTCATTGAAATCCCCTTTTGGTAAATAAAAAAAAAAGCAGAATCAGCAATATTGTGCAATTTCTGAATAATTATTTCGCGCTCTGCAGCTGGTCCTCTCATACTTTCAATTTTGGCCATTCAGTTGGCTCTTTGAGGCGACTGCTGATTGCGGTCAAGAGAGGGACTGCATTTACATCTCAAATGAAACAATAAATTGGCCTGCGATACTTCATGTATCACCGAACGTGTACAGTGAAACGTATTTTGCAATTTATATCTCCATACACCATCTCCATACATGTCTTTTTTGCTTCTAGCCTTGTTCTATAAGCACTTAAATAAATCCTATTCTATATCCTATTGCATATATAATGTATGCCGCCTAATAATAAGCATATACATATATGCCCCCATTCGATTATGTTACGTCGTGTGTTTGTGTGTTATGCTCTACATACATGCAACGTCTTCAAAAGTACGTACGAATGTCGTAGTTCAGTTCCTCGCATGTCTACTGATTTCCTGCAGCGATTTGAAAACGTTTTGGCAATGCGCCTCACAGGTGCTTATTGAGATTTCCATGCGCGCAGCGTAGTGTCGAATGTGCCTATTGGGCGCTATAGTTGGAGTGGGCGTGTTCAGAAGGTGCACACCTCATTACTGACCGATCAGCCACTTCGAAACAACTACTGCGATGATGCCGGTAGCCTTATGGATATTTCTACTGTTCGCTGTTGCTCATTCTGCAGGTTTGCTTCCTTCGTGTTATTGTTTAATATCAGCTTGGTGCGCAGATTTATTCTCAGTATCGTCACTTGAAGGCGTTCATTTTCTTTTCACATATGCATGCCTCATCTGCAGAATAGGCTCATATTCTGGCCTAAGACCCTCTTCATTCCATTTGTTTTAATACCCTGTATGACTGATTTCTACATACAAAGGTTATTTCTGCTGTCCACGCACGTCTTTTCAAGTGCTACAGTCATTAAGAACGTTCGTCCGCATCAATCACCATGACTGACGAGTATTTGCGCTTTGCACCGCCTTCCAACTTGAGCAACTGCCCATCCGCTCCTCTTCTGTACGGAGGCTCTTTCGTTTTGCCAATATTCTCGCGAAAGTTTCCAAGTCTTTCAAGAAAACTAACGTTTACATACAAGTTCCGTAGCCTTGCATTCTTTGATTGTTGACAGCTTCATAAAATGCTGCATTCTGTATTTCTCTTCCTTCCGTCATGAACACAAGTGAATTGCTTTATAGCCTTAATTTGCTATGGTCGCGAGACCTTACGTTGAGAAAGCCCTCACCTATTACATTATCCTGGGTAGGAGAGATGTTTGTTTCGAAGAAACCTTCAGATACCCTTTAAGGGCACCGGATGCTTTTCCAGTACCTGAAATATCATGAAAACCTCTCTAGTTCTCAGACCAAAAAGCGCTGGCACTTGGAAATTTTTTAATTGACGAAGAAAGACATTTGCTACTCAGTACCCAGGCGTTTTTTCCAATCAATAGAAAACATTACCAACGATGTAAAGCAATGAGCGATTTCTTTAACGTCCATGGCAGTTTTTGCAATGTCACCGTCATTTCCTCATATTTCGGTTTACGGTTTAAATTCCCGCAAAGCGAACAAGCAAGTCGAACAAATACCGGCACTCCAAAACTGCAGTGAACCGGCATCGGAATTCCAGTGCAGCCTCCATACACATCACTCAACAGCGAAATAAGTGAAAATTGAGAGGTGAGGATGGAGAAACGAGGATATTAAAATCAATGAGCAAATACTATACTGCTCAAATCTGAGATCGGAACTTGTAAGGTCGGTGATAGGATTCAGAAAAAGCTATTGTTCATATTATCTTTTACGTCGGCGCGTATAAGTGGGAATGTACGGTTACCCCTCGAAGGACTGTGTGAATCATATCAACTCAGGAAGTGATATTTTGAACAGTTCATGGGTTCAACGAGTCAAACTGCAATGTTGGCTTTGATAAAAATTCGCAGCAACGACGTTTACGAACCATTGGTATGTATTTTTTCTCAGCCAGTTCGTTATCTTCTAAGGAAAAGGTTTTGATCCCTTTACGAAATAGTGCTGCAAGATACTCATTTTTTTGATGATTCGACGATTCGCTTATGCTGAATAATCGCCTCGTCATTATCTTTTTTGCATAGACGTCAATGCTGAGGTCTTTCAAAGTGGCGATAATATTTCAACTTAGGCATATCTAGCAGGAATATCCTTGCAACTGATTAATCAATTGTGTTCGGCACGGAAGCATTCTACGTTGATGAAGAGATCCCATTCTGGTCTATTAGGCGGCGAGTTGCATCTAACAAACAAATCCGTTCTGATAGCATAGAGTTTAATGACTGCAATAAGCTTGAAACTTTATGGCACTTCTTCATCTGGAGGGAGCGGAAGAGCTTACACGCGTTATATCTCTCATGCATGCGCCCACGTCGTTTCATTCCAGTACGCGCACCCAATAGCGCTTCTCAAGCAGTTGAACTCTGCATACATCGGTGAGTCTAGAGTTAAGTTGCATCGAGGTGTACTAACTATAGGTAACGCATGTGACGGCCATTTGTATAGGAAGAGTAATGCGCACAGCGGGATAGGTAATTAGATTGGTAGAAAGAAGCAACACGCGCAGGGGTGATCAATAATAAAATAATGCTGAAATGGGTTAAATTTTCACAGGCTGATGCTTTCGAACGATATTTTAAGTCGTTTGGTGAGGCGAAAAGAGTTATGGCAGAAGTTCTTCTTACATTACTCATAAACAGAAGCCACACTGAATTGATTGAAGATTTTGCTACTTGAAGCATTTTCGACTAAGAGAGGAGTTGTGGGAGTGAGAAGATATGGAAGAGAAACGGAGAAAAAGAAAGATTCAGAAATGGATGGTTTAAGCGAAATTGAAAGCTCGATCTAATTTCATCCCTATCCTTGTCAGTGCTGTATGTCACTTATCCGACTAAGTGGTGCGTCTGCTTCCGTCAGTAAGCATCGTACATTGGCGCCTTATCGTGCAACTCATAAGCTTGATATGTTGTCGAGTGTTGAAACTTTCTCATATGAATGACAGCAGTTTAAATGCTTAGAAAAGCGGAAATTCAGAAAAAAATTCCACATTCGTTTCGCCTCCACCGCATATCCTATCAAACAAAGTTTGACTCTGTCTTAGGGCCTTTACACTGTGTTTTACTTGGTTTGTTGCTGGATATGAGGAAGGAAGAACAGCTGAGGCGAACTATATTTTACAGTTAGAAAGCACACAAGGGCATTGACTTGGTTTTATATAGCTGAAAAGGGGGAGTTGCGTCAAAATTCACGTACAGATACGTGAAGCAAGCTGCCGAGGCACTGAATAAATTGCGCCAAAACAGCAAACAGTTTTATGCCAACTGCAGATCAATCAGTAGAGTGAACGACGGGGATAGCAGTTCCAGCCCAATTCTAGCCCAGAAGATGTTGCGGCCGTTTAGATTTTAACCAAATTCGTCTTTGGTTGAAATCCACGAATGTCTTGGAGACTAGTCTCCAAAAACAGCATAGCCACCTTCTGAATAAGCACCTTGGCGTAGTTTTATGTTGGAGGGTTGTGATATCATTCTACAATTTTCTGCAACCAACTTTTAATGAGTGCAGTCCTTCGAATTTATGTTACAAACTGTAATAACTAGCATGAACGACAAACCTTCGAAATGTATTGCCTGTGTTCTATTCACTAAGTATGTTCAATAAGCTTCGTCTACCTGCGCGTGACGTAATTAATTCTTTAGAAGAGAAAATTTCAACATTAACGTTAGACCCACTTGTCTGTTGTCTCTCGATGTCGCTCATCTTCCTCTGCAGTGTCTTCTTCATATTAGCTTTCATCTCATGTGGAGTTCTTCTTACATATCCTCCAGCTTGGAAGTAAAGTTGTTGAGAGGCTTCAAACGATCAGTAACTCATTTGAATGCTTGTTACTACTACAAGAATGTCAACATATTGAAAATTGCTGTTGGACAAATTGCGTTTCCAAGAAATCGACAAAACTCGAGCGGAATTGAATCAAACTTTAGAATTTGTGGCAATGAAACGCCCACCAGAGAAAAATGTCTATGAAGAAAGAAACCGCACTATGTTTATAAATATTTGTGAAGGCGAAACAAAAATTTGAGCACTTCTAAGATTGATTCGCTGAAAATGGGTATTTAATTGAGGGCACCGCATTGAAGCAAATCCCCCTTCGTTGTTTACTCTGTGTATATATCTCTCTAACGATTCAGCTTACGCAATATCCGCCCACTAACTGAAATTCACTGATTAGTAAAACTGCATTATTTGAAACATCATTGAACACTCATGTCTCCGGCAATATTTTTATCTCAAGTGTTCTCAGTCAAGAACGTGTCACCATTCATTGATGCAAAACAGTGATGTCTACTCTCTAATAAGAGAGCAGACGTTATCGAATAGCATCGCAGACAAAACGTACACCATTATAAAAGTAAGCCCACTCAAAATCGCCGACATGAGGTCTCCATCTGATCGGGATTTCCATTGTCACTGAAAGTCATGATTCCCTCACTCTCTTCCTCCCCCATTCGCTGAGATGCGATAACCCTCGCTGAGGTGCTATATCGGTGATGCTGCTATGCATTAGAAAGCATCTGCAGCTGGATGAGGAAAATTTTTTTCGCTTTGTTTGCCGAGTGGCTGAAGGAGTTTTCTAGAGCACTTCGGACATACTCAGTTAAAGTGCTTTTTTACACACTCTCAACGTCAGTGAATTTAATCTCCCCGACTGCTGAAGAGCCAGTAATTCCATATCGTTTTCTCATTCTCAAAGTATATCACAGAGCAGACATCTGTAATGCCACAGCAACCGCATAGGTTGATTGTTGTAAACGTAATGAAGTCTTTGAGCTAAAATATTTCTTTGCTTTTGTTAGATGATGCGTTATAAATGGCGAGAAAATATTATTGGTCAAAAAACATTAGCTTGTGATATATCATATTCTTGTGATATTAATTATTTGAATGCTGCAACGATTCACCTTTTGTTTTTTGTGTTATGAGAACGTTTCACCGACTTCATTAGAGACTCCAGGAAGTATTAATCACTGCTCCATCGCAACGATTGCAACATTCGGACTGAACAACTCATAGTTACGCGGGCCCCGATACTGAGACATACTTTAATGAAGATTGACAACAGAAACGAAAAGTTGAAAAGAACAGCGGTCGTAATATAGCGCTGTGGGAGGGGAGGGGGGGGGGTGTTTAATCACCTATAGATAGAAGGCGAGTGTAATGCTGGAAAAGAATATATTTGAGATGAGGGTCTAGAAGAAGCAACTTCCGGAAGTGAAAAATATTTTGGCAAGATGAAGGATATCGTCAGAACGGGCTCGTGACCGTCTGTGATGGTACTGGATACTGGTAGCAAGAAAGAAATAACAGGGG
The DNA here is from genome assembly GCA_022844705.1 of Toxascaris leonina. Lineage (NCBI taxonomy): Eukaryota > Metazoa > Nematoda > Chromadorea > Rhabditida > Ascarididae > Toxascaris > Toxascaris leonina. The sequence continues at coordinate 30,595 of JAARMF010000747.1, read as the reverse complement.
TTTTGATGCTCAGGATTATTAGTCTACAAGCGAAATGAATGTGATGTACAAAGAAAACCAACGGAAGGCAGAAAGCAGGTTTGACTGACATGAAACATTATTGCAGCTACCGACGCAAATAAATATCAAACCTTACATCTTTCCGGTTGCACTATTGCAGTCTCAGCCGCAAGCCTTGACATTCTTTTGAGTCAATCTTGCGCAACTATTGAATTAAATGTTAAGTTTCTGCGTTATCAATGCTTGATTGTAGAATTGTTGTTGAAAATGTTTCGCAAAAATGAAAGAACGTGAATGCTAACGTCAATTAATTATTTTCTTTGTCCACTCTTCTATAGAATTAGCTGTCGATTGAATGCATTGTGCTTGAGCATTGAAAGGGTATTTTCGAACGCTTTCTTGCGTTTCTGCAGCAAAACGGTACCTCAAAGTTTACCACTAGTTTAATACAGTAAAAATTCAGCCATTATGTATGAAGATATAAACCAAAGGAAGTCTGTTTCGCTGACATCTTTGGTCGCTCCGATGCTGATTTCTTCGCCATATATGTTGTGTAAAGTATTCATAAATTTGAATCCGAGAGTGATCAGTCATCGACAGCATTCATATTCACGCATATTTAGTCCTTTTCTAAATTATATTAATGACAAGCATATTGAGGGAAAGCGTTCCCGCCTCGATGTCTCTGATTCGCCTGATATTGAACCTTCCTACCAAGGTTACCAAATATTCCTACCATTTTTGTTGCTTCCGACCTACAGGATTACCAGACCTCATAACATTTTAGTCTCCTTGCAACATATTCGTAATGTGCAATAAAGAACTCAGGTACGAGTGATACAACGCACCTTTGAAGTTGATGAATGAACGTCGCACCTTTTGTTCATTTTGTGAAGGAATTTTCTTCACAAATAGTTTAACAAAAGGAGTGCGAGTGCATATTCATTTTAAGCAACTTACCGTGTAATTTCAAACAGAATGCCGCTCTTGAAGGAACAAGCAGTCGAGCACTCTTGCAAAGGTGATGAAAGATTCTTTTGCAAGAAGCAGGTTCTGTGGCTAACTTTGCTCAACACCACAGTAACTGCAACGCGGATAGGTATATGGCGCACAAGTCGTGTTCTTTAACTGCATCTTTCACACTTCCTTACGCTTCCTGAATTTAGCACACTGTCTGACAATTGCCATATCACTGCTTGATGTAGTGTATTAACAAACCAGGAATAAGAAGCAAGATGCGCGTCGATAAATGATGCTGCTTACCTCTTATTGGGACACTAGTAACTCTTGTTATGTGTCCACTTCAGTGAGACAACAAAAGTTTTTTCCTGGAGAAAGTGGAATGAATTTATTGAGGTGCAAATTTGCTCGGAGGTTTAAATCAACTGAATATTCGTACCAAAATGAGACATTTTGATTTGAACAGAAAAATATTGTCTCCCCTCTTTTTTCCGGTTCTCTTTATTTGTGCCATTTTGAACAGTATGTATCACTTGAACTATTTTTGATGCGAAAATTGAAGTGCGGACAAGACTTACTGAGCTATGCATGTTGAAGAAATAAACGCATTTTCTCAGTGCTGAACAGATGAAGCTTGGACGCAACATAAGGTACTACTACTTAGAATGTTGCATACCTCCCTTTTCAATGACGTGTTCTTTTAAACGATATAAGCCCGTGTATCGATAAAGCCTACCAATACTGAAAGAAAAGTGAGATTGAAAACAGCGGAAATGTGCCCGAACAGCGAAGTAAGCGTTTTTTTTTTTTTTTTGAGTTTAGATATACTAGTAGCAACAGATTCGAAGAAGTGGACTGGTGGTCGAGTTGAAGTGCGATTGATAACTTGAAAAGGTGGACTTCGCTATATTATGAGGAAATCGTTCGTAAATCCAATGGCTTTTTGGAATCAATCTTAAAATCAACCTTTTTTGGACTTCGTTATACGAATCTGCAAAAGGAACTGAAGAATTTTGTGGTCACCACTTGCGATGATTGTCTCAGGAGCATGATCAGCAGTCAATTTTATTTCATACAGCCACCTAAATTGAAGCATCGATTAAAATCGAATATGCTAGATACGATAGCAACCTCACTGACATGTTTACCATACTTTTCTTAGTAGGATGCCTTATTTAAATAACACTCGCCTCCATCGATCTATTTGTTTTTTTTTCGCACCTTTTTCAGCATCCATCAATATTAACAAGTAATCTGATAGCAGATATAAGCGAAGCCTAGCCACAAATAAAATACCAAAAATTTCGATCATCTGCACTTGATTTTATTTACGTTCATTTCATTTAGTTCATCGGTTTATTCGCCTTAGGCTTTGATGCTTCTATCCGTAAATTAAAATTGAAAAAGCTTAACCAGCTGCCATTTGCGCAAAATAAGCTGGAAATTTTGTTGCCATTTAACGTTGTCTTTCGCCAGCACGGAATTTTTTCTTTTGCCGAATGCTTTACTTTTTTTTTTAGCAGATTTCGCTTCATGTAAGATGACGCTATCACGAAGCCATAAGCGAAGTTGCGTCCTCGAACGCTGGTTGCATTAATAGGCGAACGTAGACCATATGCAGCACTTACCCATTCCAAGCGTTCAAAATTTTCTCGATTAATTTCCATTCAACTGAACTGTAGGCCGATCCACCGCTTTTAAGTTGGATTGTAAATAGGTGCCACAAACGAGGCTGATGAAACTTACGATATGACTAAATGACGTTTTTATTCGCTAGAAATCCGTTTAGCGGCTCAGCATTTGTGAGCAAGCAACCTTTGAAGACGAAATTGTCATTTCAAGATATGTGGTAATGTTAAGTCTGCTCACAGATTGGGGCCCACTCGATAAAGATGGAGTCGAAATATCGGATCATTTTGTGGAGACGCCTCTTATTCGAACCGAACGCTCTCGCCTCGTCGCCACAGGTTGCTTCTGCTGCAGGGCGTTCGTTTGTTCGCATCAAAAATGCCCTTGCTCCAGATTCATCTTCTAAGCGCTCCCCTCATCTTCCACTTTAACAAAAGTTTCATTTTGTTTGTCTAACGGGGCGTCGCTTGATAAATCGTTTGTAGTATTTTTGAGCATTACATCATATGTTAAAATGAAAATCAGACAATGCAACTCAAATACCCATTTGCAGTGCAAACATACACTCTAAACTGGACGGCTTGCAGGAGTACTAGAACAACTGCAACTGTGAAAATTATTGTTCTACACAAAGCATAGGAAAAACTCCATTTTTCAATACTTACATTGAACCAACCTAAAATTTGTTTTCATCAAAGAAGAAACAAAACAATTTTTGACTAGGAGTCTAATAACATTAAATAGACCGCTGTCCATTTAACAGCAACACGAGACAGGTCCACCCTTCCCACCGTCAAATTTCATCATGGCGCATATTTGCTGCTGCTTATTAAACAGCGCTTACATTGCGCGTAAGAAGGTTTTCGCCAGACACGAGGATGAGATTCCATTATTGCTTTAATGACGTTTCAAAGATGCATTTGAGAGCGATATAAATTGCTTCTATATGCTCCGATGGTGCATAGGCAATCATTTATTTGCTTCATAAGTAAAAAGGAAAATTTAAGCAAGCCACTTTTTATCGAGAAAATTCGCAGACGATTTTAGCTCGCTGAGCTTGCCCTAAGGTCATCTTCGAAGAGGTTAGCAGATATCCAACATATCTAGTAACAACACCGAACTAAAACAATGCTTTCGTCGCGCAGCAAGATAATAGGTCCGCACCTCCTGAGATTCTCCAATCGACCAATGCTCCCGCTATAAACACCTGACAACGACTTAAAAATTGGCGGACCGTATTTATGCACCGGCATGCAACAAACGAAGGAAGTCGATCTCAGTGCATTTATTTTTGTGCTCGAAACAAGTGTGACTTCCGAAATCCAGCATAAAAACAAATTTGTGAGAAAAGTTGCTTTAAGCTGGTAGGGTAAAAATAAAATGTCAGTAAAAAGGAGTGAAATAAAATGAGACTGGTAAGAGCAAAAGACCGGATGAGTTTATGAAGTGAGACAAATGGAGAAAGGTCAGGCAAATAAGACAAAACTGAGACAAAAATTCTCATCTGATATAAAATTCAGACACCAAAAGAAATTCTAATCTGATCTAGACGGATACAACACCCTTCACCAAAACCAAAGCAACTTCTGCAAAAAGCAAGCAATCAGGAACTGCAGTGAAGCAAGTTTTGTTGCAATAGTATTGTACAGTGTTGATGCATCTCATGTTTGAATAAAACGCTGCGGCACATGAACAGTGGCAGGACATATGCAGTTAGAACAAAAAGTAGAAAAAAAGAGTCGCACGAGCTGTCAAGATATGCGCCCAATCGGCTGCATAAAAACAGAAAAACATTTCATCAAGCGCCACCCCCCAAAACCGACCGCCTGCGTAAACGAGGCATTTAAAAGCTCGCTCTTGCCCGGTGTGCAGAATTTCACGCGCTTTTCTATACAGCCGATCGCTTACACAAATTCGCACCAAAAACAACCGTTTTTCTGCATCCAATGAATTCAGAAAGTTTCTAATGCACACTTGGTGCTGACCAATATGAGTGAAATTCAACTGGTTGAAAGTCACGCAGATACAGCTAAAGAAGAAACTGCGAAACGCATTTATAAGAACGGACGAACACGCAGACACCACGCTGCACAATGCACTTTTGTGAAAATTGAAGAAGACAGACAGAACGACAGCGACAAAACCACAGACACAAGTTCCGCAGTTGTACTGAAGGAAACAAAAACCTCTGTTGATAAGCTGTGCCTTCATCGAAATCATTTCAGTAATAAGCGGGTTGGTAGGCACATGAGAACGCATGCTGAACTTTGCAAAATAAATTTACGTATATACTGATATATGGAAAAGAAAGAACTGTTACGGAAATACCTTTGAATCTTAGTATACGGTAGATAGATTGGTGAAAACTGGAACTTCCTTTGTAAAGGATCAGAACCAGGAATATTTATAACAAAAACCATTTGCAACGAACTAACACTTACACTTCACAGTAAGCATCATAAGAAGCTTAGTGATTAAAAAATGTACACCTACAAGTTCTTGGTTTTTGTCGAAGTGCATAATTTTAGCAATGGCACTAACACAACTTGATGTATTCTCATAGGCAAACATAGCGAACATCGCTAAAGTGCTTGCGACATTAACTGACTAAGTGATGAATTCGATGAAGCCAGCCAAGTCCAGGAAATACCACAGATCCGGATGAACATCGATGCGTCTGTAGTCAGCTCCTGTACCCTCTACAGATCGTTGTTCCCACTTAACGCCTTTCGAATTACCCGGTTCGAATGCGCTTACTGATCTAGGCTGAAAGCAAAGCATTTGTCATGAATTTACGTAAAAGCAGCAAAAACTTCGCCTTAATTTACTTTCCACTGGTACGAACTTACAAAATAACTCCCACGAATCCAAAACTTAATTCATGCAAACAGTGGGCATTGGCCTTGATCGATGCAACTGAGTTTTTTATTTAAAGGTCCGACTATATCGAAATTGAAATGATTGAAAGAGGTCTCTGCGCAGAAATTTTCGTTTGGTTCTACACTGCACAGAACAAAGAAATTCCCCTCTCCCCACTATACTTTCTGCTCACTATCCATAGTAAGACACCACATTTACATATTATATGTATTCACTTGACGCAATGCCTTATCGAGGATCGATGTCAGAAAGCTCTTCCATTCCCCGCACTTCACCAAATTTCTCCTCCCAAATGAATTCTTCTGCACGACCTTCCTTTGCAACGGAAGTATTCTTCTCAATTGTACCATGTTACGCTTCGCTTACTACAACCTTCACTCAAACACTCTTTCCAGAGGCTCCGCAGAAGACTGAGTGAAAAATTCTATGCACCTTAACAAGACGAGATTTAACATATTCTATAAAGTCAAAAATTCATTATCCTCAACCGTTCCAAATGACACTGATCACTGTGAAAACGGACAAATAACCTCACATACGAAAGCGAAGTTCCTATCCAGCACTCACTGCCCCAAAACAAAAAAGTGCCCAGAATCACTAAAGCAGCATACAATAAACACCCCGAAATATAATTACTGAAAGTTAAAAAGCAAGAAACCAGCATCTGACAACAGCATATTGTGCCCCGCTTTTTCCGAAAATTCCGACTATGCTAGAAAATTCATCACAGGAAATAAAATCTTCGACGCACCGCTTTGCCGGAGCCAATATCTTTCTCATGCTGATGAGTGGATCTGCGCCTCGACTGCAGTAGTTCGCGCAAATTAGTGCGTAACGCTCGTTCGAACATGTCGGGTAGGTATTGCGAACGAAGGAACATCGAGATCGGAGCGTCGACAGCGCCAAGCACAAGCTGCCTCGGGAAACGCCAAGCGAGTGGATCGAATGTTTTGTCCGGAGGCACGTCAACACTCCTTGAAACATTCTATACTTGAAGACAAAAAACTGTGAGAACCATCTACGTCGTGCTACATTTACCACCCAATCAATGAACCAAACACGTACTACTGCAACATTTCTGCGCAACACCGATGCATTGAAAAAGCGAAATGCTAAATGTTTGCTACAGCAGTACTAACTCAGATAAGCTGGCTATTCTGCGCGGAATGGATCCATTTGATTTGCACAGAGTTTTATTGATTTTATTAGCCAGAAACGATTGGCGATTCCATTCGAGCAGAAAAGCAGATTTTTTAAGCACGCAAGAAGGGACAAATAAAGGCGAGGGAATAAAGCTGGACAAATACGACTCATACAAAACAGACGAATTTTCTTAAACAACTTCACACAACTTCATCAGATCATTTCAAGTGTGAAATTTGCTGAAAAAAGCTAAAAAGCCCTTTCCCCTAGCACAGTGCAAAAAATTTGAAACTCACATCGCTGATTTAAGAAGGCCAGCTCAATCTTCTAAAAATACTGCATTATTCCCTTTTCATGTGTTTCCAGCACAACTATGAACATCAGCTCTTTTTATATATTACGTGATTTGCTTTCACTAAGCAGCTGCTGTGCATTGTCCACCAATTCACGGCACTTTTTTTGCACTAAATATTTGTCAATACACGTTTTGCTGACGAGGACAACTTCATTTTAGCGCATAGTATTAGAACATTACAAGCATTCTCGTAGCTTAGAACATTCTCGTAAGTTCTCTGTCACGCAATTTTTGAAGACATTTAAATACTGCATTGGTAACCAACTTTATGGCACAACCAGCTTTATGATTTCTGGAGACTAGCCGAACTAGACCAGCATTACCATCATTTCACACGATGCAGGTATGTTTTTTAAAGCCATATGTGAACTTTTTTACTTGTCATAGTGACGCCTACTGCCTTCAGAGGTGGTCTTTATCACGCAGACGTATTTGCCATCGTCAGATCTTAATCACACGTGGCGCTGACGTTATTGTACTTTTGGCCGTGAGGACGTAGGCATTCATGCTTAAACATGCGTACTTTTACAGTTATTCTCACAAATGCCCGCATTAACCACCACTTATTGAGTTAGGCAGAAAACCTCTTCAGAAAAGCGAGAAGCAAATTCAAATGATTGGAGATGCTATTTCCTCGACGATATGAGCGAACAAAAACACCTCTCAAACCATACCTGCTAAAAACGGAATGTGGGGACACAATGGGCAATAAATGCCCCTTTCTGTGGAAAATTTCTTGGGTTAGACAAGCGTGCGCAAATTTCTTTCAAGATATTGTGAAGAAAGGTGGAATAAATAACATAAGAACTATTTGTACAGTCGACAAATCAAACCGAGATAAAATAACCGAAATTAATTCAGCTATCATGCCAAGCAACGAAATACCTACTTTTTAAGTAGGAAAACATCTCTACGATTATGCAGAAAGCGATAGTCATTCCAGTAGTTATTTTCACCACCACCTTGAGCGCTGAGCATGCCGTGCATAGGACCACTGCAAAAAACATTAATTCGCTCCTCCATCTTTAGCGGTGTTCTTGTTTTGATGATGTTCTGCTGGACACAGATCTAGTGAAATTTTCCTTCTCTCCATTCACAAACGGAAGAAGTGGTCTCTTTTTTTTAAATCCCGAGTTCAGAAATTCAGAGCGCCTTTGTTTCACAGTGTAACTGCAAATTTCATAGACCGCATTAGCGTGTTCAGCAAACTACTTCAATGAGATATGCATCTATCTATCAGGTGCAATTTGTGCAAAGTTTACTCAATCTTTCGTTCTTTCGGCGGAAATGATGAAAATCAATAGAGGATTTAAGAAAAGACCAAGATGCACTCATTGCAATTTTTTCTCGTTCTCCCTTCAGCAACGAATGTATTTTAACCTTAACAGAAACGTGGTTCACCGAGTGACGAAGCTGAAGAAAAGGAACCTCGTTGTCGCCATACTAAGAAACAAACGAATCCACCAAAGAAATACCTACGAGTGTCAGGAACGATAGTGAAGGTAATCCTTTTCGTAGAATGCAAAAAGAGGACTATGGACTCTCATGTATTTCAAAAGAATGTGATCTTTTAAAACATACGCGACAACGTATAGTGATGGCATATAAGCAAATGGAGAGGAATCATCAGATTTTTCCACGAACGCTTCTGTATCTGTCCCATTTTCTGAATCCCACCAAGTCGCTTCGTCATCTGCACCCAGTGTGATAGTCTTCTCAACACGAAAATGATTACCGACGTTCAGCGGTGCTGCAATTATTTATCCAGACAAAGATAACAACCGAAGAGAAGGCAAGACTTGTCGAAAATCATAAAAACACCGCACTATAAATGAGAGCGAGGACGTAAAGTTCAGCCAGAGTTTCTTGAATTAATATCGCCATCACAGTTCACTGTTAGATCACCTAACACAAAACTGACCTCGAAAACTATGGGGAGACGCCAAAGCGGCTATCCAAGGATGCCACTGTGTTGATAGCAACGAATTCACTGACAAGCAGTAAGTGCTGAGTTTTCTTTGTGACTGCCCTCCCCCCTTCCTCCGAGCGAACAGCTCATTCCTCGAACAACGCCCCACCTCTCACCACAGCGAAGTTTTTTTTTTGTTGTTTTGGCCTCCCAAGCAAAAATCTGTCTCTCGCAACTCATTTTGTGCTGTAAACCTTTTTCACTCCCGGGCTTTTGAGTGCGACTTTTGGCCAGACTGCTCTTCGATGGGACTCTCCTCCCCACCAACCAAGGTAAACTACTCCTCGATTTCGTTGTCCGGCTTCCTTCTGCCACACCATTCCCCGATGAAAACCTATGAAAAAAAATCTTCTGGATCGTCCCGCGGTAGCCCCATCCGCCATGGATCCTCACCTCTCCAAAAGGCATCATACACAACATACTGAACTTTACCTTTTAATATCCACCGACCTCTAGGTGAAACTTTATTTCAGAAATGCGCAGCGCGGAAGCATTTCGTTCTACATTATGTTCAACACTACAAAAGATGACTTTATGAAAAATGCTATTGACGGAGTCTCTAGCCCTCTTTGCAGATAATTGCCATTACCAGCCAAAGGCTCTAAATGAACGACCACAGAAAACATGCACACAGTCAGCTGCCGATGCAATTCGTTATGCTCTTAAGTCGAAGAAACAATGAAAGGAACTGTGTTAGTCTCTGATCCTCAATGACTACCTCCTCCTCCTTCCCCTCCCCTTCCTCTCTCCCCTCCGTAACTTCTCACTAGCGTCAACAGCATGAGCAATAATAAAAACAATTGTCCCCAATAGTCTCATGAGTTCAGTTGAAACCGAATTTTGGTTCAACACAACATACGCAAAGAAATTTCACTATCAACATCTTCATCAGGTGCAAAAAAGTGAACACCGCACTGATGTCGAATAAGACAAATACTTGAGAAAAAATGCTCACCGGGAGGAGGCCCTTCTGCTGGCACGGATTGTTCACTCTCAGCAGACTCAGAAAGGCCGCACAGGTTAGTCTGCTCATCTAATTCTTGTTCCCTGCGCAACCAAGGAACAAAAAAGTGTTCGCGATCCTCTTTCTGCAAGCGTTCCTCGACGATAACACGTAAAACTCTGTCCTATATACACATTGAATAAACCAAAAAATACTGCAATCTCCTCAAATTAGAGCCTACTCGTATCCTACTTGTGCGGGCTATGAGGTTTCCACGGATCGAATATTTCATCGTGGAGGCTGGCACAGCATGAGCTTTCTACACTTCTGTCAACGAACAAGAAAAAAATTTCATCTGTTTCTTCCTATACTCCAGATCTGAAGGAAAAAATTTCAATGTAAAAACCGTCTTGTCTCTCGAACCACTCATTTCTAGCCTATGTGGCATGAACTATACTCAACAAATCTCACTGCTGCAGTCACCATGATTCACGAGTTGAAGTTACTGAGAAAGACGAATATGCAAACGCGTAGCAATCAATCAGTTTCAACTGTGTCGGAAGTGGCATGCTTCAGTGCCACTATTTTGACTTGCGTCCCGCCGGTACAAGCTACGCTGACGTAGCCAAAATTCACTATATCCCTTTTTCGCACTACCCGTCGCTTGTGGCCTGTACTCTTGATCATCCGAGGTTTTTTTTTATCTTCTGAAGCATTTCGCGGACATGCACGCATCCATCAGAACAGGTAATCAGATCACCGTGATGTCTTCAAAGTGATCGAAGCCGACGAACTTACGAACGTTAATTTCAGTGAACTAGAATGACCTGATAAAAAGGACACCGAAAACAACACAAATGAAACAGCGACCCACCGATCTGACTTGAAACGGTCTGAAGTATCTTTTCCTTTCTACAACAACGCCATCGAGAAGCACATCGATATCCGGAGGCTGCAAGAACTACAGCTATAGAAATGCAGAAGCTTTCAATCTAAGCTTCATCTCCCCCACTGCCGTAAAACAGCATTGGGCACAACGCCTTCCATGCGAACACAGTATTTTGTGAAACTGTCACAAGATTTCCGGAATGCACAACGTATATGGAGTTTTTGAAAATAATTTGCGTTCTGAGCGCACAGTCGGAAAATATGTCCGCTCACGAGCAGATTCGTCTGGCTACAAATACAATAACGAGGTGCGCAACACATTCGTGACTGTTGCTGTGTCATCACACACGTGAGAACAGCGGTCAATATGTTTCGATTTAACGACGGGCAGATTACTTACAACGAAACAGCTAGGAATTTATATTGAAGTGGAGTTTTCTGTCACATCATTAATCTTCCAGTGAAAAACTCCTAAAAACAGCGGAAATAATAGATAATCGTACAAAGTATCGAGCACGCAGAACCGCATCTACACGCGAAAGATTGATTTCGCTGTCCCTTCAAAAGTTAATAAAGGAACTTACTACGCTATGTGGCAGCAACAGAAACAAGCCTGCTAATTTGTTTTTCGAAATGCTGCAAGTTAGGATATATTTCATTAAACTAAACTAGCAACGGGTAAATAGGATATGCTATCGACGATTCGTTCGTAATAGAAGCAAAGCTTCGCATACTCTCAAGTGGCTCTAATACGTCCGGCAAGCACTACGAGTGGGCTCTGTACGATCTTATCCCAGTCCGACTGTCGCGGCAACGGCCAAAGTAATGCTTCAGTGAAAAAGGTCTCGCCTGCGAAGTGAATGTCATAGCAAGATTGATCCGGATTCTGCAATCGCCAAACAACGCAGAAGTTCTCGCACATAGTCTACATCTATCTCATCAGACGTTGTGATGGCGCATTCATTTAAGAAATTCGGTGTTCACTCAGCCAGACTCCTTGATACCTCAATCTCTTCCGACATAAATAGGCGGCATTAAAGCTGACAACTATCACAGAGGTCCGCAAATTACCTCAAGTGGAGGCCATGTTTACTACCATCTTCAGACAACCACATGCCTGCTCTATAAAAACAACAAAGGCGAAAAGCAGCAACTGCAGAAAAAATGCACCCGACAAAAGTTAAGCAATAAAAAGCTGAACAATCCTTCTGAGATGCAGAAAGCTATCGCAGTTGACGTTAGAAAGTATGGTAGTGGAATGTAATCAAAGGTCAGATTCAGTGGTCGGAAGGGGATCATTGCTAACCTTGAAAGCCTTCGTAAAATATTCGCCCAAGTCTTCGTCACGAGCATCTCGCGCTTTCGAACGCGACCTAATAGCGCCTCGAGTTTTCTGTTCGTTGCGAGCGTTCGGCGGAGTCGGCTTAGTTCCACAGCGATTAGCGCCCACCGATGTTGCAGAATGTATCGCCGCTTCTCCACGCCGAATCATGCTCTGAAACTGTCGACAGCCGTTACGGCATGCATCTCGGGAAAGCGTAAGCCTGTAACAACTAAGGATGAACAACGCCTCTTACGACGATATTCCAAATGCTACCATTTCGCATGCCCTTTATCTGACTTGATCCCCATACGACGTATTCACTCATCCAAGGTACAACAACAAAATCTCTTTGCAGGGCGATACTTAACTTCATCGACGATCCCCATAAACATATTGCTGTCATAATAAATTACCGAATCGTGTACGGCATTTACCACAGCGCTACTACAGGACGTTGCATATACACGAATAATTCATATCACAAGCAACATCTCTGTGAAAAAAACACCATATGTTTCGCTCCCCACGAATAAAAATTGCTTCATTTTTGTTTTAAAACGCTAGACTGCTGATACACATAGGTGCACAAGTGAACCGCTCCAGAAGTCAAACTTTAAGTTCGCATTTCTCTTGTGCAGATCTCTGACAGCTGTCAATGAGCGAAGCGACAACCACTTAAACAGTAGCATGAGCCAAAACGTCTAAAACTTACAACGTGGTCGACAAAGCTTGCATTTGGGCTCATTTCAGCTGGTGATGGACGATGTGAGCGAGCACCTCGCGAGTCCAAACGTTTGATCACCTCAATGGCACGACTCATGGGTATCATGGTAACTTCGTCGAGTCGAGCAGGGACCCTCTCGGGTGCCGCCAGCTCCGATGAAACATTCTTAAATTAGATGCTTCGTCAACATAACAGCAAAAAAAAAAAAACAGCACAACAACTCTCGCATAAGCTGTTAAATTTAGAAACAACCGAAACAAATTCTCTCTAAACTGATGAAGTGGCACTTCCACTGCCATCAAATGATAAGCAACACGTGCCACAATATTTGCTGAATATGCAATCAGCAAGAAATAAACCACGACAATAATGTCATTACTGAAACAGCAGCAAGCAGTAAACATTGAGGAAATCTTTTCCTAAAAATGCGAATATTATAATGAAGTTCTCAAAAAATGCAAAAAAACGAGCATACTTCATTCGATGCTCCATTAGCTGGAATTCGATGCGTTCTGCTGTATCGCAGCAACAAATTCGGATCGAAAGGTTGCGGGGTACGTCGGTCGCACCAAACGTTCACATTCCGGTTGTGCGCACTCAGCAGTTTGGCTCGACGCTGAGCGAATGCATTTTGCAATGGTCTACCGACTCTCATGACAAGTTTCACTGGTGGGATATCATCCTCTGTCCCCGTCACATCCGAACGTTGCGATTTTACTTCGACCGGTGTTTGTTCCTCCGATTTGATGCGCGACTCTTGCTTGTTTTGTTTCAAGCGCAAAACCGGGAGCGGACAATCAGGTGTACCTGCAGTCAGCACAGGCCAGAGTGCCTGCACATGCGACACCCTCGATCTACTATCCGGAAGCATGCTGCGCTTTATGCCAATACACGAACCATTTTGCACTGGGCCGTTCTCCTTCGAGTTCCTCGTGTGTTGTCCCTGCTCCGTAGTCGAGCTTGCCGATGACTCCTCGTTGGTGTCAAGATGCAATAATGGAAGTGGCAAGATAGCTCTGCCACTACTGTTTACAACAATACCTTCCGTGTGCATAATGTTGGCGGCACCTTCTTGTGAGCTGATTTCACTTAGCTGCACATTCTCGACACTGCCTCCATTTCGCTGAGCTGTAGAGGATGCTGATAAGCCATCGGCGAGTGACGAATGTACAACTGTAGAACATGACGGTGGACGACGATTTATGTTGGAACAGGGCTCATCCGCATGTTCCCGTTCACGACGACCCAGTGCCCCTGTGTCTGCGTTGTTTTGATTCCCATCGTTTCTGAAACTCCGTCGGATGCTGTGAAAAGCAAAATAAAATGTCGCCTTTGGCAAACTTTGGGCGGCGAGTACTAGGAGATGAGCAAACTCTCGGCGCCTTAGAGGAAAGACAGGATTGCCAGTCCTTTTCCTCTATACATCCTCTGTGCGAAACCAGATAGAAACTTCAAAATATCTTTGAACCACAAAAAAGGCAATAAGTATTCTACAGTTGCCTTCAGTCAAAACGGTGAAATTCACTTTCAAATTTAGCTCCAATTATTCATGCACATTATGAAAAATGTTCGGCATTTTTCAACCAATCAGCGCTGACCGCTGAAGCAACCATAAAGCTGTTCATCCCAATACAACTGCCAGTTTACTATTTGATAGCTGTACTTCTATTTGCCGTAGTTAGCCCTTATGTTCAAACATCTGCACATTTCCGAAGTGCCTAGTTGCATACTCATGCTCCTACCGGCAAATACGTTCAATATTCACATTATCATTCATCAGCACAGTTACCCTCACACTTGCTCGCTTATATCCAGCAGATTTCTTGGACAGAGGGGAAGTTATGAACAAAATACCGATAGTCTCCCACACATAAAATCCCCCGTAATCGGCCACCTTATGCTGTTTTTTAAAATCGTTTGTTGATTGGTTAATCACGTATGCTTTTTTTTCGTTCAATTTGTCATGTCTGGTTCATCCAGTCTTTTCAGTTAAGTGACTGAGTCGCTGGTACCTCTGAAAGTGCCATATGAATAAATCACCATTCGTAAGGTTGTCTCAGTTTTTTGCAAATTAACAAGTATAACATATGTGAGCGGAAGTTCTCGCAATTTATAAATCTTTGAGAGTAGAACACAAATGACGAGGAATTTACACCATACGTTGCTGTTTCGAAGGATTGCTGCACATAAAAATTGTTCCACATCACCATTGTCAGTGTTATAATGAGTCCACAAGCAATACTTCACCTGTGTGCAAGTTGTTCTGGGACGCTCAAAATGGTACGCGCTACTTCGCCTGCCCAACGGTGCGATGTGACAGTACTTCGATCGCTTTGCGCATTCCCTCGAATGCCGATGGCCACTTGGCGGGACGGCGACTGTGCCGCGTTTGGTACCTGTTGCAGTCCTTAAAACAGCAACAAATACATACATCACTTGAATTCACTCAAGGTTGCCCATATAAATTCGAAATGTGCTTACCGTTGCAAATTAACAGTAACAGATGACAGGCTTATCGGAAAAGGAAAGGAATGTCCTTGGAACGCCGCACGATAAACTACGAAATAGCATTCATTTAACCTATCATCGCGCATGAAAGTTCATGCTAAGCATTTTTATCCAACGTCATCGCTGCCAAAAAAGCAGTGACGAAGTGGTCACCAGCATAGAAATCGATAGAAAGCTTAGTTCTCATAAGACTTTTATAGTTGTAGTTAAAACGGTTAGGATGGCATCAATTCAGGCAAAATTATACAGATCTCAAGTCTACATCTTCCTCAAAAGGCTTTGCATCGCATTACATGAGGAAGCAAGCACAGAAATAAACAGCACAATATAATTTCGAGTCGTAAACAGCAATTACCTAGTTTTCTAACGTAACTCCAGGGAAACATGCAGAGCACACCAAAAACACTTCCACAACATGCACTTCTGCAACGTCTTTCAGAAAAGCGACAGTCTTTAATTTCGTCAACAATCAATAAAATGCGCCCAGCAATATGTTCATATTTTGACAGAGTCTATCGCTCGTACAGATCAACAAAAGATTTATTTTCTTCATCAGCCTAAACAGCCTTGGAATGCGTTCAAATTTTTATGCACTTTTAGGCATTTATTGCCTCACAGAGCTGAAGGATCAATGTGAAAGCAGGTATACGACGCTACTCTACAACGTGCGCTATAGGCACGGAACATCACAGCTAGCTTCAACTCTTCCTAGCCTGGAATTAGTCGAGAGAGATGGATAGAGCAGAGAGAGAGATGGACGCACATATGACATGGCTACCTTGAGCGTTAAAAACGAAAAATTGTAAAGGCTCATAAAATAAGGCACACTTGGTACACTTGGGCGCGAGAAAGCGCTCATCGGCGAATGAAATGCTCTCGAAAAAGTGACACTATTCGTTGGCGTGCTTGAGCGAACACTCCTTTGCGAACTAACGGATGAACGTGAACTGGATGAGTGTGAAGCAGACTGGTTCGCCGGCCGTGAACTCTCACCGAGCACGTTCGCTGATCGCATAAAACGCATCCTCATCGTCTCAGCTCCCTGCGCATCAGCAACATTCGACGGTGTCACGCCGCCCTTGGAAAAGAAACCGAGTAAATCGGTGTCGCAGAAAAACGACAGGAAAAAGTTTCATCTCAGTGTGCTTTCATTTCACAATTCACTGTGATTAAAATGAAAGACGCCCATGTACATTTCCAACTAATGCAGCGTTTATCCGAATGCAAGCAAATCTTATCCCACAATACTCTCCAAATCGAACGCTCTTCCGCGAAAGATTTTAAAAAAGACGTCACAGCTGAGAAGAGTCGCTTTGCCACTTCCAAATATTTAACAACCATTTCAGCAATGACTGAAGTGAAATAACAAATGAAAAAGAAAGCAGCATTTTAGAACGCACCAGCCAGCCCGTCAAACAGCTGCATCATGATAAATGGGCTCAGACAGGTGAGGATTCGTTGTGTCTAAGGCAACATCCTTTGAAACATCTGCGAGAAGAGTATCGAAAACGGATTGGAGATGCAGCAAGTATGAAGCTTTAACGCACAAAATATTATGCCAAAGAAGAGCTTGCGAATATACAGAGCTCGTAGATGCATCTACAATATCGACTGATTAAAAGCACAGTCTTCAGTGAAGCATATGCATCAGATCGAGCACACAATCCCTGTCAAAGATAAAAAACAACCTCTTTGATTTTGGCGTTGATTTCATGAGAAATTTACAAAAAACACTAAAGGATTCAAAAATAACAATAAAGAAACCTGCTGCGATGGAGCTGTTCTCTGCCTGGTTGAGGAAAGCGGCCTAAATCCGAACGATGGCTGCCCAGCATTCTCCTCCTCCATACCTTAAAAGGTTCCACTATCCAGTACGCGAGGTTCAATCAAGTAAGTTTAAGCTGCATCCCGTTGTATATTGTATAATTGTACATTGCAAAAACTGCTGTATAATCAGCAACTGCTGTGTCCGTCGACTGGCTTCTACTGTTTCCATATACCTAGGAAATATCCACAAGAACCAATTTCAACAATGCCAACACGTAATGGAACACGCGCAACAACTTCAAATTATAATGGATCCGACTGCCTGCACAACTTTCTCACAAAACGACAATTCCTCTGACTCAAGCGGTCGTAAAATTCAGCCTCACCGGTGCAAAACGTTCTAGAAATACTCCAATTTTCGGACACTCCAAAACGTTCATAACTACAAAAGCTGAAGGGCCCAGTTTGAAGTTGACGTGAAGGCCATCTTATGATATAGGTTATGCTCACCAAATTGCTTAAGTTGAGCTTCTGTGGTTTCGCTGAAACCGCCAAACAGACGAAAAGATACACTCAGGCATGCAAAGAGACAAAACACTGCCACACTTCAGTCGGTAAATGCAAATCTGCAGAAATTTATTGCAAAAGCAGGTACTAACTTTGTGCATCAGTGCCCGATCTCTCTATGAGTCTGCGGCGGATCCGCGGGAAAGCATCGGAACGCTGCGATGTGGTATTGCGTGATGTGCTGCGCCTCACTGCTTCACCTTCTGGTTCGTCAAAATCCGAATCGTTAGCTATCAGTGGCACGCTCTGCATCGTCACACGACGAAGATCACGATCACGAAGGAATTCCGACAAACCACTACTTCGAGCACTCTGTGAACTGCAATACAACTCAACAGCATACTAGCATTATCAGTACAACTGACGCAGCTGGAAACACTACCTTGACCAAATATCTGCAACCCAAGATTAGAAGAACTTGTCCGAAATGCAAAAAGAATCTTCCAACAGAAAGGCCATTCAAGAAAGCATTCCCAAGAGGAAACATGGATGCTTAAAAAGCTTCGTATGAAGTCTGCAGATTGCGGGAACGGCCATGAGCAGTGACACAAAGAATGATGAAAAGAATCAGTTGCTACGAAGTGTGCTCCAAAAATGGATCCGCAAAAAGCCCATTCCACCGACCTGAATGGAAAGAAACCCACATGCAACGATTTTGACCTTATCAGGCTACTTCCAACGATAACATAATTGCTGCAATGCAGCAACAGATTTGCCTGGGCAGTCATCGACTCGAAAACCAAGATACTGATGTATAAACGCAAAAAGCAAATACGATGTGATAATCGTATTGATATAAAAGGCAAAAAGCCCACAAACAACACTTTCTCCTTCTCTCCTCCTCTCTGCTTTCTTCAAGCCCTTCTAGAAACCTCAACAGCAGCCGACAAAAGTTTTACCGAACGAAAACTATGTTTTGAAATTCAACGAATATTCGTAGTTAGAAGTAATTTAGAATCAGGGACAACAAAGAAGAAAAATGATATTATTCAATTCAACAGCTGACGAGCAGCACAAAAAAGCAGTCAGCTCAAATGAGTAGCTAGATGGCTTACTCATCAATACCTGACTTCGAAAGCTGAGGTAGCAATTATATGATCTTCATTAACCTGCTCCCCGTTGTGACACTTGGCTGTGTTTGAGTATGGTGCTCTTGCATGTGTGCCGCCATATCGGTTAATTGGTTTGGCATGTAGTCTCCGAATCCAACGCGATAAAAATCAGTCGATATGCAAATCGGACACGCCTGCAATTCAAGATCACTTTCGTAGTTTACATAAGCAAATAGGTGGAAAAATGAAAAATGACTAACGAAACGATTCTTGCATAGCGTCCGCTGGTCAATTTCTTTCACGTCGATTCATAGCTCCAAGCTGGGAAAGAGCACAATAGGGCACAATGAAATTACAGACAACTCCAAAGTATGAGTGTGCGGATGGAAGATCACATAAAGCAATAAGGGCTGTGAGAAGGGAAAGCGCAATACTAACGATGAGATCAGCAAAAGCCACATAGCTCTTGCAATTGCTAACTTAACATATTCTTATATCGAAGGAAAAAAATTCAAAGCTGAGTCAGCTCGGGAACTTGTGGCGCGAAATTGCTTCACTTGAGTTTCTCTGGAAGACAGCATTCTACGACATTTGTCTGCCACAGCGCTGGCACCTCAAACGCGAGAAGCTGCAGTCACTTTTGACTCTGGTCATTTTTCATTGGTAGTGATTTCCCAACACTGAGCTTTACCTGGACTCCTACCTGGTTTTTTGAGAAAAAAGTGATCTTCAAAGCTTCAGCGAAAGCGATTTTACTTTTGCCACATGCATTGGTACAAGAGCACCCACCATCTGTCCTGATGGATGTAATTGAGCCAGGACAACAAAAATCGGAAGAAAAGGTTCAAACAAAGTGCACTGTTGGAAAGCGTTGTATGCTACTACAGTCGTTGGGTGTGATTACGTTACGACCTCAACCCCTTTTCCTCCCGATTTGTTGAACGCTTACATTGTTGATATTCAAACCGTTTTAACTTCGGCATTACTAAGTAAGACGAACTGGTCGATCAATCATACATTCAGGTGCGACGAAAGCTTTGTTACATTTGACTGCGGTATCCCTTAGGTGCAAAATGAAATATAAGTGGCGCACATACCATTTCCTGACGCTGGGCAGAAGGAGACCTTGGGTTAGTGGAATGTTCCTCAATGACATGTGAAACGAGTCGATCGCGAGACAGGCCCTGCGCACCACACACAGGGCACGTGAAGATCACAACACGCCACTTGTCCCAATTGTGCGATTGATCGCCTTGATACGTCAATTCTGAAAAGGGAATCACATTAACTTATAACACACCACGGTCTGATGTTCCAGAGTACCACAGATTAAAAAAAACAGTGCAGTGGAACAAAACAAGCACTGTTTCGCTACACGGTCAAGGTCTATAACAGCAAAATGTGCAGTTCTGTGGTTTAGTAGTGCAAAATAGGGCAGCTCCTTTCAACGCTCGACACTCTGACACTCTGTTGTTAATCGTAAATGGAGGCGAAACGGCGAATCAATGCGCATTCGGCTTCACAAGTGGTCGCTGCGCGTGAAGAATAGAAAATCATATGTGAGCCTTTCTGCACAAGCATTCGGCCCACTTGTACAAGACAGATGTTCCTTTCGAGCGCAAATCCAACCCCACCAGGAACATTTCTATTTACACCTCCCATTACGCAGTGTGCGACGGCACAACGGCGATGATCCGACTGAATTTCAGACTGCCGAACACCCTTCATGGAACGCTATTCTTAGTGCTGCGAAATCGCAACTCACAAACAAGGGCACATTCGGGTGACGACTGTATTTTTTATTGCAAACCATGAACACGCGGAGAGGTAACTTCCTCGTCAAAAAACTAAATGCTTACGCGGTGGAGAGTGAAGAAATAAAGCAGGATAGGCGACACGGAAGCAGGATAATGTCAACGAGAAACCCTTTCATTAATTATACTTTTTGTCACATATGTCAACGTCCAACCTCCTCCTTCCCCATCTCCCTCCCTCAAGACTTTTTTAAGCTTAAAAGTAATGACTAGTTTTAGGACGTTTAAGCGCAAAACCTCCCTCAATAACACATATTCAACCCGCACCGACTATATACTAAAGTCAGGAAACGAATGACCTCTAAGACAGTATACAGTAGTGACTGATGATGGTGAAAGATCACGGATTGAGCACTGCAGAGACTGCTAATGATAGAGGCTCATGTAAACATACAAAGCCCTCTTTCTCAGATCACAAGGCCTGATTCTTTCAACTTAATTACTTGTCATTTCTCTTGCTGGTTACAACCAGTCGGCATCGTCTTGAATGGTGAAAGATATTCGATGAGGTACTGAGCAAATACCGAAATCTTGTTGAGTCATTATGCACTGCATCGGATGTGTAGGCTGGTGTTCATCATTTGAATCTCTCATGTTGCGAGCTTCGGTACGTCCCTCTGCCCGCTCCTCCTCATAACAACGTGCGCAGAGATCGAAATCGTAACAGCGCAAACATTTATACCGATCACCGGAGAAATTCGGCGCCATGCACCCGTCACAAGAAACGCCTGAAAGCAACTAATCGCTTATGAGCAGCATACTTCACCGCTTCAAAAGTCAACCACATATACTATCTCTAAACGGTTAACTACCAGGCTCAATATCTTATACGGACCACTTCACAACAATGACACGCATGTACTGCATGTTAAGCGATAAACTGGAAGGGAAGAATTGCGGCTGCTGATACACTTCTAAGAAAGGATTCAGATTTGCTGAGTGCGTGTCAAGAATCGTTAGTAGGTGATGTCTTTGCGTGGACACGAGTGTGTCTGCCTAACGGGTACTTTAAACATGAAAACCACTGAGACAGTATGAGCTGCATCGGAATACGAATTTTCTACCTATGTCCATGGTGACTTACGAAATTCCAAAGCAGCATTGGCATATGAATGCATCCTGCGACTATGCGGGCGGCATTCTTAAACATGCTGGTCCGAAACAAACAACTTGCGAGAGGTTTCTTCGAAAAGTTGGTTCGATTAAAAAAGGAATGCACCACTGTGAATGGATCATCATTCGCTAGCAATTAAAGTCGTTGGGATTTGCAAGTCGAAATGCAAAAGCACATATTGTACTAGCTTCTTTAGCATCTGTTCTCACTTGGTTTCATAACTGCTTGTTTGCGGATCTGGTTAAATCCTATCATGATAACGAATGGTACCGGATTTAGCTGATTACACGGAGATAAGTGTGATCGCATCCAATCGAAGTGTGGTAAAAGCTGCCTGCCCGATCAAGATCGGACCCTGTTTATCCGAACGTAGGTACAAGCTGAACGAAGGCTGAGTTGGCTCTAAATTTTTTCTACGAATTCTTCGTTGTTCAACCCTCAGGGAACGATTCTGGTCTGCATGTAATTAAAATATGCGGCCGTTTTCGACGTACGTGAGACAGAAGACATCAAATGAACAAGACAACTAAAGGTGGGATGCTAAAGTAGCATGATTCATATCTGCATTCAAATTTCTGTAAAAGAAAAAGAAAGAAACAAAGATCACTCACCGTCGTGAACAGAGCTCATCGTCCTCTTCCAGCTAGAGAAGACTTAAAACGAACTCAGACAGCAACGTTAGGTTGACAGTTATCCTGCAATAAAGTCAAACAACATGCTTGCGCATTCAACCTAAAACCGTCACGATATAATTGCGCACAACAAAAGCGCTCATAATAGTTGCAATCGAGAGGAAAAATTCGGTATTTCATGGATGCAACATGGTGACACTCAAAGCTCTGAATGGAAGCTAAGCAATTTCGACTTCGATTCTTCTCGCCACTTCAGACGGTTGAAGGCACTCAACAATCACAACACTTGCAAACGATCACGATACTTGGGAATGCTGGTTTTGAAAGTCAAAGTTAAATGTCGTCGGTCTCAGATGAAACTAGTTCAATCTTATCTACACCTGGTCATCGATCAGAGCCAATCTCAGCTTAACTAACAAGAAGGGACTTGGTTTAACCCAGACCCGACTAGTGGATTTTGACCAACCGAGGCAATAATATTTCTGCAAGAGTTGCTGCACAGACTGGACAGTTTTTATATTTTGAACTGTGGAAAGAGAATAAAATATTGAACTGCAACCTAACAAAGCATTGATAAATAATTTATACAGGGCGCTAGAAAAACCATTAAGTGTTTCGTGCAACCGACACAAAGAACTGACAATGACCTAAGATTCGGGTTTAAGGTGGACGTTGAAACGAAGAGGTGGAGCAGTTAACAGGCGTTCGATGTTTGACCCTCGGAAAAAATGTTTTACAAACAAATACGAGTTTTCTCGTGAAGATTTCTTGTGAGACATTATTTAATATCGACATAGCCTCTTCGAGAAATACAAATGCTTTTCAACAAAACGCGATGGAGAAAAATGGGATGGGAGTTTTTTATGCCACTAAACATTTCGCAGCAAAAATGCTTCCAAGAAACTTCCTCACTAGCGGTTATGCGCGGTAAAGTGCATTTTATTATCTGTAATACTATTCAGCGACGTACTGGTCGAAGACATCTACGAAAGAGAATTGATAGACACAAAGCTGAAGTCGCATTTACGAGTTTATTTGCATTAGGTTGCTGCGAATTGAAACATCTATAAACGGAAGGAAGCTTTGCTCCTGCCATTTGAAGAGTGGCGGCTTCGCGGATCATGGATGGGCAGAGCACCTTCGAAGATATGTGGATAGCCAACAGCACCTGTCAAGCGAACAAACGAATAAACGCAAGCGCACAAAGAAAATGAAGACTGCATTCAACATAGATACACTGCTCCGTAGCACCAGTAGTCTTCGTCCGTGACGAGAGAAGGAAAATCGCTGAAAAGAAGCGGAAAAAGAATGTGAAGGCGTGCACAATTGCAGTTAACGTTGGCACACTGGCTGCGAACCACGAACGAAGGCGTGTTCGTGCCCACACGTACGTACGCACGATTACCGTATCCTGTGCTATGTGTAAGGGATAACCGATGCTCATCACAGAAACTCGGTTAGTTGCAATAAAAACTTGCGATTTCTTGCTGCACTAATGGATTGAGAATTCAGAATGCCAACTGCAACTTACCGAGTTTCTGTGATGAGCATCGATTATCGCTTACAGAACAGAGTACAGTAACCGTGCGTACGTATGCGTGGGCACGAACACACCTCCGTCGTTCGCAGCCAACGTGCCAACGATACACTGCAATTGTGCCCTGGTGGTTTATGGACAAAAAAAGAAAATGCAGCAATGAAAATATCGTGAAAAAGAACAGTTCACGTTCATAAATAGAAAACGAAATTTAAGTACAGCCATAGCTACGTCATCCTCAAATGGATGGAGATGGACCTAGCATGTGGATGCATTCCGGGCACCGACGACCTTAGTGGAACTGCAGGTTTGTTTTATCTGCTCAGAAAAACATTCAGCACGTAGTTTCCATCGCAGCTAGAAGCTGCACAAACGTCGAATTTCAACACACCCGTCAAACAATCGGGAAATTTTTCACAATTTTGAAGCACAACATTAAACTAACCACACTCACCCTACCAAACACCGTGTTCTACGGCTCCTCTGCCAACGGCGTGCCGCTTCAACAAATTTGCGAGTATAATTCGTATCCGATTCGAAGTGCAAATTCACCAGCTGTCAGGTGTTCATCGTGGAGCAAAATTCCGATGTTATAGCTATGAGCATTGGAGGTATGTCCATAGTAAAGGAAGTATACCCAACATTCATCTCAACTTTCATTCTTTAGAAACGAGCTTGGATATGCGTTGCGTAGAGCTGACTCAGCACTTTACACCCGAAACGAAGTGAGAGAGAAAAGGGTCGGTGGGACGGGGGAGGGGGG
>JAARMF010000746.1:57105-67252 GCA_022844705.1 Toxascaris leonina | reverse complement strand
TTCTGCGATAAAGTGGTGATGAAGCATGCAAAGAGTAATTTCCATCATAACCATAGATGTTGCGTGATACCATTTACAATCTCACTAAGTCATCGCTGAATGCAAATTGGCTCCTACACTTAGTGAATTTTCTACTCAACCTCTACAATGTGTTCCCAGCCACCCCCTATGACACCTACGCGATTTGCGTCTGTTGTTGCACATTGCGTGGATGATTGTGCGTACACCATGAGTGATCAAGTGATATTCAAATTAGCAGTTGTTGAATAAGGTTTTCTAGATTGTTTCCGCAATTTGAAACCTCATAATCGCCTTTTTTGGACCGAAGAAGACCAGCTGCAGTTCCAGTGGTCGTTGAAGTTTTTCAAAAATATTTACTTACTCTAATATTCTCATAATGTGATGACACCAAAGAAATTTGTAGAGCTGATACTAGCAACTGCAACTTTGATAAATTCTCCTAGTAGAATCACTTTAACACCACGACGATAATACTAATGGAAACGAAATTAAAAACCTCGTTCAATGTTCGCCTGCTTTATTTTGTGTTTATGACCTGATTAATCGCACCGTTAGCATGATTGTTCCATATATAAACCTCAATAAAAAATAGCATTAAAATCTTTTATCGTAATTCACTTCTCTCAGCTAAATTACGTCAATCACCGTCACTTTCGCATTTCTCTGAATAAAATTTGCGTAATAAAGAGATTTATGAACTTTTTCATTTCCACTGAAATCGAATAGGGCCTAATTAAAATAGTGTCCCTTCGTTAGTTAAGGCGAGATTCATCTTTGGGTCATTGGCTAATCCCATCATGTGCGATGAAGCATCCAGTGAATTTTAGATTGGTTGAATAACTCGTTAAATATACATCATTTTCGAATATATGTGTTCATTTCGTGAACAAGTCGACATTAATGTCACCCGAAATCAAAGATCATTCCATACGCATTGACGATTACTTCCTGATATATTACTTCCGTTAATAGTTTATACGTTTGTTTTCGCTATATTTACTACATCTATCATAGCAAGTGATAATTGTGTTGATTGCTTGACATAATGGATCGTAATGTCCCATCAATGAATATCAAAAGTGCAAAACATAGTTGGTAAAGTGATGATATACAGAAATATGTTTGAATGCAGTAAAGCTAAAATCGAATTTGTCTAGTCGCAAACTAACTGACGTCTTTCGAAAGTTTAATGCCATTAGCACATAATGACTTGCCTCAATCTATCGTTTCAATGCATTGAGATTTCAAAAACTGAGACGTTTCTTATAAGTGGTCTCGTAAATGACGACTTAGTAAGAATGGTTAAATATAGCTTTCAGTCGTTACACCACAAATAACTCACTGCAATGGGCTATGATGCTATTCTCTCGCCTAACCGATAGATGATAGGCGTTGAGTATATGTGAAAAAGTAATATGATATATGCTTCATTTGTGTCATATATTATGACGAACGTAATATGATCTCATTGCATATTTTTCAGTTCATAGATAAGCATTCTTATTGCTTCATTTACACTTTAGATATGGCCACCTCTAATGATGAAAATGAAGCTAATATTGGCATCAATTAAGGCGTCAACGTCTATGGGTGTGATATTGAGACAATACTAGCATTCATATCAAATGCCTATTTAAATATCGGATGTAAAACTCAGTTATTTATTCGTTAAAAATCACAATTTTTGAGCAAATATAACACAAAACAATCTCACATATATAAATTATTGAAACATTTTCTTCGATGAACGTAAAAATTATTTCTAAAAGGCGAAATGTACAAATCAACCAACATTTTGCGTTTGTTCCCTAAGGGTGAAAAGTTCAAATTTGTTTCGCATCAATTTCCATAAACGTTTCCCATTTGTGTTGAGGAAATCAATTAACTTGGCTTTCTTTTGTGCGTTTTTATGACACATATATCATTTCTTTCTTTTGCAAATTTTAAAGCGAAATAAGCGCAAACATTTTTCTGACAAAAAGAGGACAAAAAAAAATTTCCATTAGTCTAGTGAAAATCTTTTATCAAATCTCGACATTACAATTTCTTCAACATTAATTTGCATTCTTTTTTTGATCGTCCAGAAAGTCGAAATATCCATTGAACCTTCACAATTACAAGCGCTTTTTTACATGCGAATAATACCTCGATAGATGATGTTCGCTTCTTTTCCTATCGTATAGTGCTAATGGATAAGGAAAGAGAAGATAATGCGATATGCTATTCTCTATTCGAACTTCTTCAAACCATTCAATATATTTAACGTTTTGCAGATCCTTTTAAAACTACGAAATGGCATATGACATCTTTGCGCTCTAACGACTCAAGGATCTCTTCGAACACTACATCTATAGGAAATGCGGAAGTCGAAATCTCTATGAATGAAATGCATATTGAGAATCCTTTCAAGGATAAACAATCGTAATCTTTACTTCAAATGTCAACGCAGAATGGCTATTGACTAAGCTATTTGCACATGACCTTTTAAAGTATTTCATTCCACATTCCTTGCTAATCGCTTCATCTTCCCACAATAATCGAACTTGCTTCCGCTAGCTGATGACTTTAGCTCAGGCTAACTTAGCTTGAGCGAATTTAATGCCTAGAACTTTAGTAAAATAATATTTATATTTGAGATAACATTTTATAGGGATAAGAATCTCTTATCTATGATATAAGCTTAAGAGGAGTTCATTAGGTTGTAAACGAAATATTATGCGCTCCAAATAAAGGCGTTGCGTAAAGAATTAAAACAAATCTTTATCGTTGCCAGGCAAAACACTTATGGTGTTTTAATTCGTTTTTAAAAAAGTGTTACAGCGACGCGTATGTGTTATTTGTCTATTTATTTGTTCGTTTGTGTATACATATACATTTATTTATTTATCTATTTATTTATTTATTTATTTATTTATTTATTTATTTATTTATTTATTTATTTATTTATTTATTTATTTATTTATTTATTTTCTTATATTTGCATTTATATTTAAACTTAAATTTACATTTATGTTTACATTCGTACTTATATTTATATCTATATTTATATCTATATTTGTGTATTTTTGTTTATGTTTATATTTGTATTTGTATTTATACTTATGTTTGTGCTCATATTCATATTTATATTTATATGAGCGCACTCATATCCCTGCTTACGGCAACTTAAATTTTTGCATCACCAAGGTTGACGTTACATAATTTTTAACTATATTGCATATCATAGAGGTACCCATGCATTATCCTTCACGTTCATCCCAATCAGCAATGGAATGAGCTACAGACACCAGGAATGAAGGTGCTTAAAATTGGCGCATATTTTGGCAGAAGCGTGATTAACGCCTCATATTAGTCGAATCATGAAAAGACGGATGATTTGTTGAGAATTAGCTAAGCACGAGACGAAAACGTATTATTTTGCACGCTGTTTTTTCTGTGCCGGCAAAATCTCCCGAATTTATTAGGTGGGCGAGAATGATGTAAAAACATCCTAGCCGATATGATTCTTGACCTGTTTTATTCTATGAGGAATTTTGCTGCCTGAATCAAATTATAGATTTGGTGTTGCAATCACTCAGTCTTTCATATCAATATATGAGTTGATGGAATATCTTCGTTCTTATTGAATAGCCACTCGTGACAACGCTTAGAAAAAAAATGTGTGCTGACTGAAATGCCACATGGCGGACGCAACCGCAATATTTTCGACCCCTCTTAGAACTTGCCTGATTAATTAGAAAATATCGATACTCTTCGGAATTTCAAGAATTCTTTGCATCATTCACGGGTCTCGCAAAGAAGAGAATGTCATAGTATTCAGTAACACCATATTAATCTTTCATTTCAAGTTCACTTGTGTTATCAAACACTTGCCCACGTTTAGAGTTCATTAGCTACTTTCAGGCAAAATTTTGCCTGCTAAAGCTGTTCCGCTTAACGTATGCTTCAGTTTGTGCTAGAAGTTATACTTAATGAAAAAGTCGAGTGACATGTTTTGGCCCACTAAAGCTTCAGTGAACGTGAGTGCGCAGAGTGCTGTTATTATGAACCGGATAAAGGCAATCAAAGCTGCGAGGGCCAACAATAAGCACTCCGCTTGAACATTTAGACGCTTACTCGAAGGTTTTCAGGGTGAAGCAACAATAAAGGCAACTGTTCTTATATATAAGTCAATGAACAATGGAATGGAATTTCACTTCTGCCGTGAAATTAATGTGCATAGAACTAGGTTGATGGTCAACAAGGATGCAGTTAACTAGTTTTGCAATCTGTGATAGTTATAAAGCCCTCGAGATATTTCATCGAGAGGAGAAAGTTTTATTTATTTATTTTTATTTGTTTATTTATTTATTTATTTATTTATAAAGTTGTACACGATATTCAGGAATATGTTGTTAAATCTCGAACTTTGGAATTGAAGTCGACGTCAATGATACACTGAATAAAATACGCATATTTCGATGTATATTTCCGCTGATGACATTTTAATATTGAAATAAAATTCGACTAATATAGCGCCCTAATCAATGACATTTCATCGTCGATGCTCGAAAAATTCGCACTGCGTATTCACCAATGCAAATAGTTGACAAATGAAATGGTTTGAAATAAATTAATCCCTCGATTATTCGATCCTTCGACAACAAAAACTTTTCGATCACGAAGCTAAAAAATGGAAAAAAAAAACTAGACCAACTACTGATAAATGGAGGCCAACTAATTGAAGACCAACCACTGGTAGATGGAGACCGGAAGTTGTGCATCGAATACTGATAGCTTAAGTTTTTTTTTCGCGGTCGTCGCATCTATGTATGCGCGCTTTGACGTCATGAATAAACAGTTAGCCAAGTGTAAATAGTGAATAAATATTGCTAAAGTGAGCATCGTGTGGTGCGTGAAGTGTATCTAATTGCATCGAAGAAAACTGATATCAATTATGCAACGAAGAGGTTGAGTAACGAGTGAAATGATTGCAATGCCGTTATTGCTGTCGCGGCATAAACGAAATAATTCACCTTTATTACTTCTTCGCAAAAAGAAATTACTTGAATTGCTCTCTACTCCAAAATGCAAAATTCAGGCAGAAGCTTGTTTATTACTGATTTTCTGCTTAGATTACTTAAAGCTGATAACAAATAATCATGGCAGCTGTTGACAATTTTCACATGAAGTGTACGTTAGCATCAATCTACTGAAAATTCAAGTCTCAGCTTTTCCATCCCCCCGAATAACAGCAAAGGAGGCGATCTGTGCAGCCGAATGGAATACAAGATAGGTGATGTGTTTAACTTTGGAGTCAAGGTTTTGTATGAACGAGATCGAGCTAATCACCTCTTGCATGTGATGAAGGGTAGAATTGACGAAACGTAAGCCACAATTAATGCATCATTGAAGCCTCTTCAATAGCTCAATGGTACACCGTCTGCTGGAAATGCAAAAGATAGAGGTTTCTGTTGTCGTTTGAAAAGAAAGTTTTCACTTGTCAAGAGTGAAAAAGGATCGGCTTCATGATCGCTTCTCATATTTGGTTCGACTGCCAATTATCTGGTAAGGGCAAGCGATGAAGCAGCTACGATGGCGTCATCATAGCTTTTTGTGACTTCGCCATTAAAAAACCATTTTGCAGCATATTGGAATCATGCGAGCAAAGTTCAACGATAAAATGCTCTCAACGAGCAAAAAGCATGGAAATTTTTGCGCATAAGCAACGAAAGCTGTTGCATTCATCCGTAAAGCTCAAAGATCGAGTTGCGCGTTGCATAGCAGCTGAAGGCGTATCGTGGCATGGCAGTGGGGGTGTAGATCTTCTTGCGCATATATGCGTAAGCGCCGCCTTCCAACAAACGTCTCTATCCAGAGAGCTTCTCCTGAGTCTTCTCGTCAGCTTGTAGCGAAGAGTGTATTCTGATGTAGTCAATGCCACCTCAACGATCGTAATCTATTCTCTCGATATCGCTCGCTTTTGTCACCTATTTACATTTGTGCTTCTTTCATCGTAGATTGAGGGGGATATCTTGCAAATTACTAGTAACGAGCTGTATTATGGCTACTCGCATCTGAAATTTTCTCTTCTAGCCTACCTGTGGACTTTTCTCAACTCGGGAACCACTGAAGCTGGAACATTGGCTCTTATTGAATATAAACATAGTAAGCTATTCGGCTATACAAATTTTAAAGTTCAAGCAACAGTGATTGCATACATGCATCATTAATTTATGCTGAAAAATTAACACCATTTTGCAGTTGCTGAGATTAGCTTTTCCTCTACTGCTATTAGCCGACAGAAAACACTACCGTGATTAGAGAGTAAGCGCTATTTAATTCCTCACAATTTAGCCCATTTAAGAAACTAGTTTTACAATCGTCAACTCACATTCATTATCATCGAAAAAAACGTCGATTGTTATGAGTTTTAACAGTCTNGGGAGGTGGTCCACCCGGTGGCGTGCATCACATCCATCGATATTTGCACTTGTGCTTTTCTCAATCCGAAATTACTGCCTATGCATACTTGAACGGGACATTCTGTTGACATGATGCCTAGCTTTGCAAGTTGACATTACCGATGCTCATAAGGATGGATGTTTCATAGCAGGTTGTTTACCAGTACTTGTATGCAGCAAGATATTAAAGAAAAATAAGTTGAAAGCAACACTTTGCAGGAGGTGTCTTTCCGTGTTGATTTCAAAGAAATAACTCGCTGTAAATAGCTTATTTATGATGCATAGCATTATCGTAAGCAAACTTTATCTCGTCAATTCATCAAAACGCCGTTTTATAGATATTGTTAGCGCAAAAGCAATCGAATCAACTCAGCAGTTCATTTTTACGATTCCACAGATTCTCAAAACTTCACATCAAAGAAGTTGAATCTGATTGTTAAGATGAAACAATCATCACAAATGTGTTAATGGATGAAGCCGAAGAGATGTCGCTTCATAAACAAACCATTATTGATTTCATGGAATATGGAGAAGCTATCCTCAGCGTCTTCCAATTTATGTTGCAGCAGTAGCAGCAACGGCAGCATATACATCCGCGTA
Organism: Toxascaris leonina; assembly: GCA_022844705.1. Taxonomy (NCBI): domain Eukaryota; kingdom Metazoa; phylum Nematoda; class Chromadorea; order Rhabditida; family Ascarididae; genus Toxascaris; species Toxascaris leonina. The sequence goes on along the minus strand of JAARMF010000746.1, from coordinate 60,188 downwards.
GCGCATTCTATTATATACGTTATTTGCAATATACGCTTATGTGTGATAGACTTATTTCATATCCGGGGGAAAATATACAAATTGTAGCTAATATTTTTGAGGTTCTCCCATTAGTCCGATTTCGATGTAGCCTTGTGACATGTTATTTATTTAGAGATATTGGATTCATTCGGTGATTTCGGATGAAAAATAACAAAAGCGGAAATACATAAGATTAGCTAATACAAGGTATGTTATCATATTTTGTTTAGTCGATCAATCTGTCTGGAAACTCGGTTCCCCGCAAGAACTGCAATATGCGGAATTAACTACCCTTCCACCCCCTCCCCCTCCCCATATATGAAGGAACTTAAGCATGAACCTATGGATGAAACTGCTTCCTCTCAACAAAATTGCACTTTGTAGACTGATATAGACGCCAAATATGCTGATAAATTCCTAAAATTTTTTCTCGCCAGTAGGATTCTCATTTTTCATCGGCCCAATTACAGAAAAAACAAACCGTTTGCAAAAAAAATACTTATTAATCTCTTTTATTTGCATGCACTTTGTGAAAGGGTTGATTAAATAGCTGCATTGAAGTGCATTTGGTGCAATAGCTTCTGGAAAGGCCTCTTCTACTGTTTGCGCTTAAATTTACAACTATAATGTACAATACAGTAGAGGCGTAGCTGTCTGTATATGTTCATATATGTGCAACTGTCAGTGCGTTTCGTCGTTTCACTCAACGAATGATCAAATTTGGAATTAAGAAATTTGATGAACATCATTTTTTGCCCAAGATTTTACCCGTCACAACAACTGTAAGCCTACCCATTCATCCATCAACTCCTTAGGAGCTTATTCAGAGTTAACTATCACTGCAGAATTTGCATGCAAGCCTAAGAACTTGCGGAATTTGCATGCAAACTGTAGGAAATGCATGCATGCTTTAGAACCCGTATGCATGTCTCAGAACTTGCACGCAAGCCTAATTTACGACATAATCAACTCGACCACAAGTCTAATCCAACATTTATATCTTTAAAGATTTATGGCAATGATCTTGACGTCTGAAATTAAATCCATCATTAGGCGTACAACTTATGCATATTCATCAGGAACTTTGTGGCACTCTCTCTATCTTTATTCTTTCTTTCGTCACTTCAGCCGGAAAATATCGCATCATCGTTCTGTCACGTTGCTATGAGGATTATTAGAAATATAAATGCTTATTATCGTGTCAACAATTAAGACTTCCGCTTTATTCGCTCTTGATGTTAAGTGTTGTCATTTTATTTTTGTAGCGTAGATGGCTTATATCACTCAATGCATTTTGCTTGTTCGTTTACTCAGTTGGCACTTTTTATGACTAAATCTGCCAACAATTGCTAATACAGCCGGAAGTTGAGCATTGAAACGTTCAATAAAACACGAAAAAGTGCTTCGTCTTTCTCATATTATTGCCTTTATTGAAACTAAGGGTTTAGTTGATTGCATCTGTATATATAAATTCACAAATTTCTCTTAGCCGAATTCGTTTTCATTTACTAGGAAGCTTCAACTGCATCATCTCATGATGTCTCAATTTCTTTCAACTGGCCTTGTTTATTAGCAACAGAGGGAAGAAGTTTTTTTTCCGTTTATTAACGCATCAGCAAACTACCTGAGGCATTAGAACGAGGATGAACGGNGGGGGGGGAGGGGAGAGAGAATGTAGGAGAAGTGTGAGAGATGAGCATAGAGGCAATCCATAGAAGAAGGATCCTCATACATCGTAACTAAGCATCATAGAGCATAGTTATCAAATTTACAGCCGAACTGTTGCACTGAGCCGATAAATAGACGACAGGTGGCTCAGTTTTTGGCTACAGTGCTTTCGAAAGGATTCGAAACAGCGATATATGCGCGTGCATGTTTTCGTTCATATATTCCTTCCTTTTAGCCGTATTTATACATTCCTCTTGCCCTACACCTTTATTTAGCAATATTTACGTTGCATACTTTACAGCTTTATTCCCACAGATAAATCTGTAAAGCACTTAGGTTTACCTGCAAGAGTAATCTGAGTGTCTGTAAAGATCTGTTGCATTAATACTTGGAAAGACATTCAAAAAGAAAGTAAGTTTCATCTCTAAATGCTCCACTTTATTCACTATCATATATCCATCAGCTTCCAACGTGTTCTTTCACACAGCTATAAATAAAGATTATTCCGTTCATAGAGAACAATTCCCATTTCGTTTAGTCAACTACGATTGACACGTTGCATTGCGCTTTTTTCTTTGCGCATTAATCGTTTGTTGTTCAAGCTGAAACTAAAAGCTGACCTATGCAAGTGACTGACACAGCCTTTATATACTATCTGCTAAATCGATTCATGCTTTAAATTGTAGAAGACATGGTAAAGCTAGATTATATGTCAGCTAATCAGCTTGTATATTAGCTTATCGCCGCNTAGCTTATTGCCGCTTATTTGTAGGATGATTGAGGAACTCATAGAATTTTGGCTCTCACCATCATAACTATGGACCTATTCTCAGGTTAAATGGGAGGCGAATGTAATGAGAACATTAGGATAGCAATCGCCAACAACTATCATGTCAGCAATAACAAATTATCACTTGATTCACTTACGTTTTATCAAAATCGCCTCTTAAAAGATAGCTGAATGACAAAGAAATGTGCGGATACGATTAATCGCTCACAAAAATATTTAATAATTAGTGCCGAAAATTGAGGTCGTTTTTCGAGGAAATAGAACATAATGACTGTACATCATCTTAGCAGTTGCGAAGCTGAAAGTAATTTTTGATGTACCTGTTGAAGAGCAATATAGAAATACTGACTTCGGATCGAAAAAAAGGTAGTTCAAGTGATCAGCCAGGAGATAGACGTATGCTATTATTGGAACAAGCTAAAGATGCCCATTTTTGATGTATACAAAGAGTGATTAAATGCATACTGATATTTCTCACTAACGAATACGTGCAATTAGTGGGAGTGCCGTGAATGATAATATATTGCGTGTTGAGATGCCCTCTTATCGCAACAGAGATGCCCTACGTGGGAGCAGTAGTCGCAGCTGTTTCGAAAACATCTAC
>JAARMF010000746.1:14799-33209 GCA_022844705.1 Toxascaris leonina | reverse complement strand
GGGGGGGGTAAGAGGGGAATGCGATAGGCGTCAATATGTGTAAACTGCTAAACTGTTTATAAAGTGTGAAATTCAGTGATCACTCGAAAGAATGCATCAGTAAGCATTTACTGAAAGAGCGTTACATAGCGTCGAAAGTACATTCCAAGGACATAACTAAAATTACGCTTCATTGCTATGATTTTTGATGGCAATCTTATCTGATTTCCACTAGTTGCAACATATAAGCAACGCGAATTGCGATAAATTCAAACGATATAGTTGGGTTTTTGCATCGATTATATCATTACGAATCGAAACGTCCATCTTGAGTGGCCGATATTGACATGAGCAATAAATCTCGAAAGTTTGCACTGTTCCACTGTTAGTTGTAAGCACTTAGAAAGAGGTGAATCTTGACTGCAGATTGAAACGAATGAGCATTTTTATAGGATAACATGTTCTTGGGTGTTTCATTTTCGTTCGAATCAATTGACGAAATGCTTGAAGATATGGAAGTCCAAAATCCAAGTTGGGCTAATTTTCCTCCCTCGGTTAGACTCTGATTTAGTTTTGACATATATATATATANCCATATATATATATATATATATATATATATATATATATATATATAGAGCAATATACCTGCCAGGTGAAGGTGGAATATGCCCATCGCTCAATATTTAATTTTTAAGACGAAGCTATTTCAGGTTTATTTTATCGCCATAAGAATGCCCAGTTGTTGATGCAACTTGATTCACATAATATCACTATAATTGTTCATGAAAAATGGTCGTCTCGTGATGTAACACGTCTTTTTGCCATCATTCAAATATTTGCACGATCCGTTCAAACTGTTTTAGTAGGTTGTTTCAATTGTCGTCATGCAGTATTGGTTGAAATATTTATAAGCTAAGCAAACTTCTTAGATACGCCACCATAGGACCCTAGAACTCGATAACCAACTTTAGGAGTGTTGTCTTTGCTTCGGTAGATAGCTGCTTAGATAACCAATTATATTTTTATCGCATTTTGGCTCCGGAGCCGTCGATTTGAGGCAGCGAAATTCGTCTGAAGCAAAGAAAATTTTTGCTGTTCTCATCCACGGTGTGGAAGAAACTTCCATATATTGTCCAATGACCGGCCTTCCATCTACATCATTCATGTTATATATAAACGAGCGTTTTATAATGATGAGGGTACTTTTGAAAGTGCCGTTTTTTGTTGATAAATTGTGAAAGGTGGTAGCTGCATTTGTTTCTTGATTCTATTATTGACTAAGCGTGATATCATTGGAATTGGATGTCTCTTGAGAAAACAATCCAAAATGGGGCAAATTTCAATGGATCACAACAAGCGTTGACTCTACCTAAGCGGTGACAATGAAAAATATTTCGTTGCATGTTGCTTTGAATTTTCTTCGCCATAGTCAAGATGATCGTTGAGCCTCTTTCAGGACCAAAAAGTACGGCAAATTTTCGATATTCTTAATATAAACTGCACTAAATTCAAACTATTATCAACTCAATAAGTGAAAGAGACTCATAGAATAATTGGGAAACGCCTTGCGTTTTCATCATCGCTTCAATAAGAATAACTTAGCGTGTGACATTGTTTCGTGAATTTTTAGCCCCTATATATAATTTAGCGGGCGGATATATAGCCATTCGTATATTAGAATGCGAATTATAGGCTCTTAGATTTGCAAGGCTACGATTCCAAGCACATTGAAGCTCTTTATGATGGTTCCTTACGCGTTTTTAATTCCGTTCTGATTCATTATCTCTTGTTATTAATTTGCTTACAGATGGATGTCGCAATTGTCGAACTAGTAATTGCTGGTTTATCCAGTATGGATTTATCGAGATGGTTTGCATTTCAATGCTATTTACGATCACTTGAAGGTGGTGATACAGAAGATTCGGTGCATGTACAATGCGTAAAAAAAGACTATCCAAAGAATCTCTTTCCACGATTGAAAGAGGTAAGTGCTTACCTATTCCAGAACTCATCAACTAATGCGTACGATCTTCTCCGCTATCTATACAATCTTGTTCAATAAAAACCCATAGGGTATTGGTGCTTATAAAATCTAAGGTCGGGAATTTATAGGCGTTTGCAATCATTGAACGGCTGGAATCGTTTCTTCCTTGAAATGGTGGATTTTTTTAAAACGGTTCATCAAAGTATTTCTACTCGCAGGATGAAATAATATGGGAAATTGCTTCTCCTTGTTTGCAAGCATCCGCTTAAACAAACCAACTGAAAATACTCTTAACTTCATTGCTTTTTAGTGCAACAATATTTGTTTATATGATCGAACTTTTCTAAAAAAGAAATGGAATAAAGAGCTGAAAAAGTGATTATAATTTTTTAATTCAAGCCTATCGAAGTCATCGCTAGACATAATCACTCATTTTACTCTACATTGATCATGCGAAAAATCACGCTTAGTAACAACAAGCAATTTCTCTATATGGACGATTGCCATCGTCATTTCTTCACGTGGATTTTGGAATTTAGCTCCCCACCGCGAGTGGAACCTGGATCTTCGCAAGTGATTGCTCATTGACATATTCCATTGTTGAGATTTTTGGCGCATCCTATAACCACAATCACTTTCGAAGATTTGGTGATATCACCATTAAGACATATTTGTTGATCACGTTGTTAGCTCTCATCACATAGTCTTAATAGATAGTATAAGGCGGTTGCGATTTACCGCATAGCTTGTTTCCGTACTCGTGATCACTTTATATCGCTAAAATAACTTCTTGCTTATTATCAAGTATGCTGACAACTTATAGAAGAATATATTCGTAAGCTAGTAAAAGTGAAATATTGTGATATTATGTTTTGCTTTTAATACGCTCAGTTTTTCGTTTTCGTGATATTATGAAACTCTTGTAATCATTTGTTATGAAAATTCGATTTCTTTTGATAAGATGATTGCATCGTTTCTGAACTCTCCTTTCGAGTTATAGAACGATGGATAGTTCTGTTTATGCGAGATAATGTTGCTAAATTCTTCTCGGAGATGAGCTGAAGTTTTCTCCAAAAGTGGCTATTATTTTATCACATATCCTTTCCCTCCTTTTTGTAGAGGAAATACCTTTTATTGCACCTCATCAAACGTATATTGTCATTGCCGAGATCAGTTCTTTTAAGCTCAGCAAATTTATTCCATAAATCCTCGAATATGAACATCTTCGTGATGATTTTAACGAGTCATGTATTTGAGAATCTTCTTACAAGAGTATCCTAAGATGTCGAAGCTCGTTGAACTCCCTCTCTGCCTGCTTTATCTACCTCTTCCCCTCCCACCCCCCCCCCCCAACCCTTCAATAATTAAATAATTTTTAATTCATTTAGCGTTTATTGAAATTTCGTCTCGAAATATCTTTTCAATTGTGTTTTTCAGTTTTCAATGCGTGTATTCGAGAAGGATTTCCCAGCGCTATCAAGGATGCGTGATTATGCAATTGATGCACAGACGATTTTTTCACTCAATGATATTCAATTATTTCGTATAATTTTACTCTCTGGAAAGAATCTCGCTTCGACATCTAGTGAGCCAACGATCTCAAAACAAAGAAATAATCGTCATCTACGCACTTTTAAAAAATGGATCGGTTCATTAGAGCTTGGTGAACGATATTGTCAACAATATTCTTAAATGTAATTGTTCATATAGGTTTTGCTTTGCTAATATATTGCAAAAGGTGATGACCGAATTCTGGATGAGGCTTTATAAGTATGCTATAAATCTATTGCTATGCTGCGTTTTCCATATTCTCATACTGGAGAATATTGGATGAAGCCGTTATTAGCCGGTAAATAGCTCACATTAGGAAGAGATCATAATTTTTGAGGTTTTCAGCATTTTCTTCCACAGAAAAATCGTCGAAAATATTTTTGCCATATTGAGATAAAAGGAGTTCGTTCTTTCGAGAATGAGAAAGTACTGTTAAAGTGCTAGAATAGTATGAACTGCTGCCCTAATCAAATGAACACCTCACTGTGGAATATTTCTTCATCAACAGTAAGGTTATTGCCTGTTGAAAAACAAACAGTGTTGCAAGGATGCTTTCCTTTTTTTGGGGGGGGGGGGGGGGGGGGGGGGGGGGGGGGAGGGCTTAAAATCATCATCGACACGAAAAGAAATATTCCGAACTAACATCCAGATCATCTTTCCGGTCATTTCTAGTCTCTATTATTTTCCGTCTTCCTTTCTATGTATTTTCTCCCACCTCTTCCACTTCTCACCTCATCACCACTCAAATATCCAACAAAAAATATTAATGAGCATCAATTTGTTGCAAGTGAACGACGTACGTTGGTTATATAAGTATTATACGATCGCCATTTGCACGAAGAAAGTGCTACAAGAGTATAACTACATATTGCAATATGGGATTTTTTAAGGATGGAAGACAAACAACTGATTGCATAGATGAATAACCAATTTACGTATCATTTCTATATTTGTTATAATGAGATTATTTGTAATTGTAATTAAGGTCGTTCATTTGTGCAAATGGCATATCGATCGTTATTTTTGCTAAATATCTTTTTTATGCTGTTATTTTTTATTCGCGAATTTTGAGCGATATTTTTCAACGTTTCACATATTTGAAATGAATGAAATTGACCCGAAGAAAGGATTAACGATGGAGTAAATTTTAAGAGAGAAAGCCACTCCATCAGCAATGTATTGTTTAAAATTTCGTAAGCTTTATGGAGTTATGACTGGCATTTCGGTAGTCTGTCTGCTCATTAAAGTCGCGAAATAACTGTCGGGTGACAAGATTGGAGGGAAAATGAGGCGGTAATCGGTTATAGCGATTGGAAGGGGAAATGACAGGCGATCTGCAGTTGGTTTTTCTTGAACATTAGTGATAAACTCACGCCGTTTTAACTCGATTGCAGACATAGTTTCTCCTTAGCCCTCTCCCTTCACCATAGTACTGCAGCTGCTCTCATATACACAAACCTTTACTTACCGGGAAATTCAATACCATTGTATAGGAAAAAAATAACCGAAGAAATCGAGAAAGACTTTGAATAATGGAAAGGAGCTGGTGCGATTCTTCCTTTAAAAAAAGGTCCATTCTGCACATAAATTTCAATTTTATGCAGTTTTCGAAACGCTTCCATAGGTTGAATTTTTCAACGATATGAAGCATGTCATCTTATTCATATGTGTATATACAGTTTGGCTTCATACTGCTTTCGTCTGTGATATGTAATTATCATACGTAAAGTTTGAGCTAATTTAGCTCATTTGCATCATAGGCTAGTTGGCCGATTTTTTTTTTGTTGCATATTCATTGCTATTCGGGCCAAATATCTTCAAATAAAGTTGTTGATGAACATTGTGGTCATACTCAATATGATCTATATTGTTCAAGCCGAAAGAAATATATAAAATCATTGTTCGCCTTATCCAGTGCATTCTTAGGGGGAATGACATTCTTCTCATTGAAATCAGAAATCAGAGATGAAAACGTGCGACCTTTCTCGTATGCCCTTATGCGATAGACCTTAGCAATTCTTTAACAAGATTAGCTACGAGCATTATTGAAGGTCATCATTATAAATCATAAATGAAGCTACAAATCTGCATCGAAAAGCTTATTAACAAGCCACTTTCGTGAAATACGAAATATACGCCACGAAGCAATTAGAGGGAATAGGCTTCCATCGTATATAAGCAAGCCTCCGACAAACCATCGTATAGAATATCCTCAGTATTTTCAAAGATTAAGAAGAGATAGATTCTTAAGTGTACAGGTGGAAAAGCGAAAATGAATAATTGTTTTTTGATCACTCAGTTTAAAACCCTCTATTATGCTTCTTCTGCAAATGTTGCTTTTAAAGAGTTGCTATAAAGGCGTGCGTTTTTACACCTCATTGCCATCTTTCATTGTCTTAAACCCGCCTCCTTTGTGATCTCTAAGGGGCTTGCGTATTGATGTCCTCAAAAAAAAAAAAAACAATTTGCACGTCAGGAATTAATTTTTACAAGCCTTCCATGTTTCAAAACTTCCGCTTGAGTACCACTGCTTTATCAGTTCGGTGCCCGATCTCAAAAGGAATCAAGCTGTTCTTCTGAAATAATTCACTGAGAACGCTTCCACCTAATATAGATAGAATTATGCAAGCGTAATATACTCTTGAAAATTTTCTTAATCAGTATTTGAAACTTGTAAGGAAAAACGTTTTGAACATATCGCCCCAAGAAAAGTCCTAGTATAGGACGCCGAATATTTGATCTCTGGATTTTAGACCCAAAATCACATCGGTGAGCAATGACCCCTCGCTTGTTTGAAATGAAAATTAGTTTGTCCGCGTTTATATTCAAAAAATGAATATATGCAGATTATTTTATTTAATGAAGCGAAGGCTACACCATACTTGTATATTTCGTCAAATTTATTGTAGACCACCAACGAGAAACTGTTAGACTTTTTAAGGTGGAAAACAATTGCGCCAATATTACCATACCTAACATACTGATNCTTTTTAAGGTGGAAAACAATTGCGCGAATATTACCATACCTAGCATCCTGCAGCAATCATACTGATAGAGTGTTGTCGAGCACGTTTTCATGGTACTTCCATGGTATACATCTTCAGAAGTACTTCATACTGCACATACATAAGTTTTTCTCAGCGATTTCCACCGCACTCTCTTACTTCTTCATACTTCTTCGGAATTTTATAGCTCTTAAAATGCACTCGTCTTCTTTTCGTCAGTATAATGGCGCGTTGATAGGCATGGTTTTTTGGACAGTAGATTGGGGAAAGCGACGCATCCAGGGATCATCCAGAAGATCATGATCGACTTGGATGAAACTTTCAAGCTATCATGTGATCGTATGCATTTTCACTTCTGTTCCGTATGACTGCAATTAATAATAACGTAATGCCTTTTCGTTAAATGAGAAAACGTTAAATTTCTTTGGCTGTATTCTATGCATATTTCAATTAGCATGCAAAAGCATCCTACTCTGACTTCTTCCTCTTATCCTGATAGGTGAAAAGTCGTTTCATTCGCCCCATTCAATGTGCAATGCAGTTTTCGGAGCATGAGTCCGGAGTCGGAAATTCGCTTTTCACCTCCTGACCTCTTGACCAAATTATGTCTCTCCCCTTTTCATAACTGATGCATAAGATCATCAGAGAAGGGAAGAATATGGCAAGTAAAACAACCAGCCGCTAGCCATAAGAAACCGACGAAAAGATAACAAATACAGGGTGGACTTTCTGCGAAATTTTGTGAAGAAAGTGCATGAAACGAAGAATTCTTTAAAACGCTTGCTGGTACTTTCAGCTCTCCGTAATGCAGCCGTTGACAACTTCGTTCCGCCCCACTATAGAGTCAATGATTATCCCAACGATTTCTCCGCCTGAAATATTTTTTCCTACTTTTTTGCTCGCATTCGCATCTGAAATATTCGCCTAATTGAAATATGATGAATTCTGCTCAGAGATTAGGTAGTATAGCCCACAGAAATCTTGACGAATTTCATCTCAATAAGTGACGCTCGACAAAGATCGCATCCGTTTTTATGCTTTTATATACATCCTCTTCCTCATTAGGATACTTCTGCTTCGATTCATTCCCCCCTCCCCCTCCCAATTTGTATCAGTGATGCTTTTGCAAAACTCTAAACCTCTATGAACCTCAAAAAAATTTCTCCAAGAAAACTCCTATTTGAACTTTTATGTATTATCGGCGAAAAAGAGATAAAATTTTATAGCTGCTAATACAGCGAATGCATAATGCAATGCCATAAATAACAACATCTCAAGTAAGGCATTCCTATATGCAACCTCATTGCACTGCAATAATCCAACCGTTATAGACACCGTTCTTGAGATAAGAACTTCTATATCGCTGTTAAAACCGCTACTAAAAAGACCAAACATCTTTTTTTCCTCTTTATTTCATTGAATTTTCTTAGACGAATGCCTCACTCGAATGCATAGTATCCATCACTTATAAAACTACACAATTCGGCTTGCATAGTTTTCTCAAAAATATACGACCATACAATTGAATGCTTGATAATAAACTTATTCGTAATTTAACAAATCTTTCACAAATGCGTAGGAAGATTGTATAAACTTTAAGAGATGTACCCTACTCCGTTTTCAAATTGATACATTATTATAGGGTGAATGATCACTGAGGATGAATGAATTCGGTTTTTTTGTTTCTGATGAACAATGGCTTCAAAACTTTCGATTTTCGATTCATCAACGCATAAACCCACAGGCCGCCTTAGTTAGCTTCGTCCGCACTGATCTCTCGTGATTGAAAAATTCATCAGAATAAACACCAAATTTCCTTTACTTTGTGCTGATTCCTGAAGGACCGAATGTCTACAATCCTCTGATGCAAAAAAAAAAATCAGTTCTTAGCCAACCATACCACAATCCGTAATAGGTGTTGTGGTGAACAAGGGTAATTTCAGCTTCTCAATCGAGAAAAAGAAGCTTCTTCCCGTGAAGCTTTTGAAATAAATTAACCACAACCATCAATAATTCACAGACAACGAAAATTGCGCCAAGTGATGGCGATTTATCAATGAAGATGTAAACGTGGTCGACTGCTAAATAGGGAGTTCTGAATCTTTGCCTAAGGTAATTTTTTGTAATTTTTAATTGAGGTAATTTTTAATCACTTCTGAGGCAATGCCAACTTCAATGAAACTTACGCAGTTTTAAGACCTCTACGTAAGGAAAAGTTTAGTGTAGGATGCGTTTTGTATGGGATGCTTTAGCTTACAGAAGTATAGCTACTATAGGCAAGTTTTCAGAAATCAGGAATCAAATTCATCCCCCTATACCCGAATATTATACAAATGTTAAACGAAAAGTTGCACTCCTTAATGAAACCGAGCTTAATATTTACAACATATACATTAAATTGCCACATTATAGGCGGACACAGCATACAAGCAAAATATATCATTAGAAACAAGGAATCAGTCCTCGTTCACTATGAATAATTAAATGTTCAAGAGATTTCGCAGCCACAGTAANTATGACTACTTAAATGTTCAAGAGATTTCGCAGTCACATTAGTAGAATGAAATCAAGCTTACATATAGAAAGAAAAGAAATCACAGATTTTTAATGCCCGAAAGATTTCTCTTCAAATGGCGATTAGCGATACGGAAATAATAAGCAGTCATAAGCTTACAACGCATATGTCCCCTTAAGACTAAGTGAAAATAACCGAACATATCAGATATTGCAAAACATGAGATATGCATCGATGGAATGAATGCACAATTTCATCGCTTTCAATATTGTTACTCTTCCAAAATGGAAGGCACATAATTGAGTGGAATTTGTCCAAAGCAACTTGTTGACCTGCTGCTGCTAGCGGTTGATGCTCGAAAAGTTGGCGGTTGATTGCGCTTCTCAAAACGATAAGGAAAAGCCTGCGTATCATTATTATCGTCAAGTTGCGCATCCAAAAGTCGTGCATTCCGCTCATTGTCCTCTTTTTCTTTATCGGCGATACCCGAATCTGTTGAACCAATCGAGCATCGTCTCACTGCAACGGAGGTAAGCATTCAGATTAGCGCAACGAAGAACATAGAAGATAAAGCGTTCCGTGATCAATGTTATTGTGCTCTACAATATTCCCCCACTTCAGCATGAAGAAGAAGGGGATAATATGTGGCGTTTTTATGTTTTTAGCAGAATCTGGAGTCTGTTGCGCACTTCTGCACGACCAAACACTATAAATTAGGAGCATTATGAATCTCAGAAATGAAATGGACGTTGTACGATAACTCATATGGACGACCCTCGTAATGATTTTGTCGCAGGAATTGAAAAAATGTTTTAGCCTTTAATTTTAGACGCCCTCAAGAAATCCGAGGCAACTGCTCGAAATTTACGGACAAAAATATTGGAGCCGCTACGCTCTGTTGCCTATTTCGTTCTCACCGAAAATGAATTACCCTCGTTCCGTTCGACATTTCCGTTTCGGATTTGTCGACTTCCGAGCATTCATGAAGCTGGAGTCCAGGTCACAGCCTCTGACTTCAAGTCGCTCAGAATTTCTCGATTTTGTCTGTTATGACACGAAATCATATTCCTATCTTTGAAACCGGCGGTATCATAGAGCAAATCAGTGACTATCATCTAGATTATTTCCGTAGTGGAAGGCACCTTCATTGGGCTTTTCCCAAAAGAATCAAAAGGTCCACTTGATTATCGAATAATTTTGGCGACTTTTCCTATGCTTTCAAAACAAAAACCCCTAAGGCTTCATACCATTGATGGATGAAAGAATCAGGTCAAGAAGCAAAAATATATGTTAATGCAGCTATATATTTCTTATAAAAGTATGAAAACTCTTTTGAGATAGTATTTTGCAGCATAATGCCTCATAACGTGATTTGCATTGCACTTTTCACATCATCAGAAGCATCGAATATGATGATAAACGCTTGCCAGTTCTATGGATCTTTTGTGATTTAAAACTTTCAAAAATCGTCCAACAGCCTTTCATTGTCGAAGTAATCCTAATATTGATGGTAACCGATTTTTGTCGATCCACAAGTTGTGAGGTGCAAACTTCTCCTCATGCTATACAACATTCGAGGAACCAAACGCGATATCTAACAAAAAACGAATGAAGGCATTCGCAACTAAATTTCTTCAAATTTTGAAATTCAACAGTGATATTAAATATCTTAGCTTCAACAAGCTCAACAAGCAACTTATTAACGTCAAATGAAAAATTGCTTCATCTCACTGTGAAAGCAGATCAAAATTGTTTTTTTTGCACATTTTCTGATCAAATCATTTTTTTACAGCCATGTTACCATTGTCTGAAATATACTTATAAAATATAAATTCATATAAAATAGCTTACAATAGTTATGTTGTAAGAATGGTAGATCACTTGTGCAATGATCAAGTCCATGCAGTGAACGATCACGACTATATCGTTTCGTTTTTTCGTTACGAATAATTGGTTGAGTGCAATAGATTCGTGGCACAGAATCACTCAATTCGATTTGACTAGCCTCTCGAGTTTTACGAAAACATGATCCTGGATATTTGAGGATACAGATATTGAGAAGAATTATAACGATAAGCATCATTAAGCAAACGATCACCGTTAGCATCCGTTTTGTCGTTAGCCAATCGGAACTCTCTCTTTCAATACCTGAAATTTGCATACTTCGTTAGCATCTCATTTTTACTCGCTCTAATTCTTCAAAAGGCAACTAGCGAATAAAATCCGCCGAAAAAGGGGGGGGGAGACGAACTTTTGTTTTAGGCTATCAATTTTAGGTCATTATTAGCCTGATATAGTGCACCTTCAATATATCCTATGAAGTAAGCTTATTTTCAGAATAGTTTGAAGATGAATGGGAAGGTGGAGGACGAAACCTTTTAGATGAGAAGGCTTCTGTAATTTCTGAGCTAGAGAATGAAGGTTAGGAAAAATTGAAGTGCTTAAAATTTGTTTGAAAACCGAAATCATCATATATGATCGAGTGGCTTGTTGAGAAAATTCTACAAATTTTTCAGCAATATGAAGCTAAACTAATGAAAGAAGTTTAAATAAATGCAACTCGTCAATGGCGTAAAATTGTTTCAATTTATGTACTTGGTGATTTTTGTAACAGTCATGGCACCCTTAGACTGCCCTTTAGATAAGTGAACGTAATGAAATGAGCGCCTGCATTGAATATAAGCGGGAATTACTTGTATTATGTCAGCTATTACACTGTTTAAGCGCATTACAATAAGCGCACAAGTAATATCTCAAGAATAAAACGATATGTCAGTTTTTTTGGCGAAATGTCTTCCTGATGTCGCTTCACAATGTTATAACAAGCTGCAGTTTATTGTGACAGCACACACTAGTTGACGTATTTCTGAATATGGATATTCGATCGTTTTTAATTTATTTAGACAGTTGGATTTCCGCCAATTTCTTAGAACTTTTGCGGTCGTAGTCTAGCTNCAGAAAAAAAAAACGGTGGACCTAACCGAGAACGAATCTTACTGAAGGCCTTTCTCAAAGACACAATAGGGGTATGACACAGATTGTTCCTTGAGCGCAAAAATTACGCAATTTATCGATGTTAGTCCGCTAAATGTGGAGATAAAACTCAAGTCACAAATGTCATCACATAAAATACTGAAACGTACGGAATACAATTCATTTGTACTCATTTTGTTCATCAATAAATGAATTGTCACATGAGCAAACATATTTTATGGCAAAATGTTCAATCGGTCGTTCAAATGAAAACGATTCTTTTTTCTTTTTCGTTAATTCGAGCAAAGAATTCCATTGAAGCGGTGAATCAACCATGATAAGAGCTATTAATGAGTTTATAGTCCCGATGGTTTCACTCATTTTAGTCGTCGAATGTACACATTCATAGCTCAATTTGTACTAAAAAATGAAAGATCTCTATTGAAGCGGCGTTTTTTTTTTTTTTCAGCTGAACAGGTTCATAAACACATATGGCTTACTAAGAAGACTCAATTTAAATTCATACTAGTAAATATAGTAGAAAGATCAAGCCGAATAGACCACCAACGACGAAAACTCCCATCCATTGGAGATGGAATAATAAAAATTAGTTAATTTCAAGGGTTGGTATGATATAATTATTACGCATATTGCTTTTGTGATAGAATGCGATAAGAAAATAATAATATGACACGTTTCGTCCACAAAATAACTACCCATCTATGGCTTTAAATCTCTTATATATGCATTTACAAAGTTGCGCGCTCCGAAGTGCATTGTTATGACATCATGTGTGGTACAGGTAGGCAAATCCACCTACGGATGGACCTGTTGGTACTAGCTCTGGAATCGTAGAAGCTTGCGCTAGAAAGTTTGGTGAGCACTATATCGCCTATAAACAAGCACCGAGGCTTTAATTTGAAGTTTGCGAGGGGGAGGGGGAAGGGGGGGATCTGTGTGAGGGAGCGATTGTTTCAAAAAGCGGAAATGCAGAAGTATATATCATAGCAGTTTCTCTAGCACACTATCGCTCTATTTTTCCGTTTTCTACATACGAGCTAATGCAGTTACACTGCAACATTCTCTATCTATGTCACCTGAACGATGAAGAATCCACCAGATACCGCACTCACTGGTCTTTTCACCTCTTTTCCATGTATGTATAATTCTCGAAAATAGCATCTGCCTATTTAATCAATCTGCAATATTAGCAAAGCTTCAACGTAGCCTAAGTGCACCAACACGTGAAGAAGTAAGCCAGAAAACCACTTGCAAAGCTTTCGAGGATTCAATGCTGCGTTGGGCTCAGCTGTCTTATATGCTCAGAACAGCTAACGAAGTATGCAGAATAACGCCTTCGTAAATTTGAGTCTAAAAGCCTCCGTTTTGCAGGAGCAAAGGCGTCTTACAGGAGAAGAATTGTTGCTCGAGCGAATACAGGAATGGAGGTGTCGACAGACTATGCATCGTTCCAGCTTTCAGACCTTCCCTCCCATCACCCTAAACGCACTTCTCATCGGAATTCGTCGAGCCTCTTTCACTCCCCACCTCCTTCTCTTCCCTTCACCCGTCAACTAGGAGGTTCGTACGCTGTCCCACATATATGTGCTAATGAGATACTGAGTTCCTGCATAATGCCGTCGCACCTTTTTTCCACTGGAGCTATCTCAATTAATAATGAGGATTAGACCTATGCACCTCTTAAAACACAAGCCTACCTCAATTATTGCAGCTAGCCAAATATGCCCCATAAACATTTGTTCCATATGAAAGGTCGACACAATTAATACTCTGTCTTTTGCCAATAAATGCGCATATAAAAGTGCAATATGCACAATAGAGTGGCTTTTCAAGAAGAGATATATTGGCATTGATGAGAGAAGCACAATTATGACTACGAAATAGCGATTATGAAAGAGAAATTAATTATTGCCTTCAAATAATAACTAAAAATTTTGTTGCGATATTATTTAGCACATAATGAAAAATCCGCAAATATTCATCATATTGACGATGTAAAAGATATGCTAGCGAAGAGGATTCTTTCAGCTGAGAGGAAATACAATCTACGAAGAAGCTAAAACTTAGCTAATAGAAGCGCTCTTCAGAATTTCGTTGCAGAATAACAAAGTGGATAATATCATTTAAAAGATAATAAGCAGTACATTTCGCATTTTCGATGCAAAAACTTCGATCATTCTCGGGGAAAATCCAATGATTGGCTGATCAATCGAATACAAACAATCTCTTTGATTGTATTGCAAAAATCGCATAAATTAATATAATTTCTTAATGAGGTTGTTAAGATAAGCATTACGTAGCATTCAACAATCCTATTGAAAGCAATTTTAATTTGATTGTAGATAAGTTAAGAACGTTGGACGAGTCTAGAGAAATGCGCATGTAATATAGCTCTTCAATGACTACTGATATGCGAAAAAACGAAGAAATCGATAATAAATGAACGTCTAGCAGGTCTTTCAACTATTTCGGGCAAAAACTAAGGTCGACTATTCGAACTGCAATAGCATATTAAGGTGAGGATACTTTTATGAGAGAATTGGTTCTAGTTCAAAGTGCTTGTGGAGAGATGCGTCATTTCACGACACCGCAAACGAGAAAGTTAATTACTTCTGAAGAAACTCATATAAAAGCTCAACGAATAGCGATAATACTAGATATCAAAGTGGCAGCAATATTTGCTCAAGAAAATCTTGCAACAGCCAGCTTCAAATTAATTCTGCTCACCAAATTACCCTTGCATATTTCATCGCACAATCAGTTCGATGAGAATGCAAAAGCCCTGGAAAAAAATTCCAGAAACAACTAGGCCAACATAGTGCCAGGATAATTATAATAGCCATTTTCCATTGCATTCTTTTACAACGGCATATTTTCACGGGTCACAATATGATAACGTCAGTCGACGCTATCAGGAATGATTAGTACTAGACGAAGATGGCAAAGTAGTGATAATGACTTAATGAATGATAAATTATTTGACAGAGATATCGAACAAGACCTTGGAAGGCACGAAAATAAAATTCATATATTACATCATATAGCACTTTCTATAGAAGAAGGTATCTTGCTCTTAAAGAAAAATTGCCCATTGGTAAACTTTTCCTTTTCCTAGTCTCCTCCTTTCCCTCTCCCCCTTCCTTTCCACCTCTCCTCTCCTCTCCCTCCCGATATGGTTTATGCAAGCAAGAATTAACCACCATTCAATCAGTCTTTGGACCAGCTTTCAGAAGTTAGTCAGTTCAGATATTGAAATGGATCAAAACATCAACTGCAAAATTTGAATTTAACGAGAAAATATCTGACTGGGAAAACTCCAGCAAAAAAGCAGAAATCACAATTAATTAAGAAACGAAAAGCTGTTGAAAGAATTTATATTTGGCATATAGAAGTCAGGCGGGTCAATCACATAGAGGTCAATCACAAGCGCCTTGGGACGTTTTGTTTTCGTTTTTGCTGCTTTCCTGTTACTCTACTTTTTTATGAGTTCTGTGGCCATTGGAATAACTGAAAAAATCGCTCCGGAGGTAACAGATATTGGTTTTTGTAGGACAACAAGACCCGAGGCTATTTCATAAACTATATGCTATGCCAGACTTTCCTATGTGTATATATATATATAACAAAACAAAGTATATAACAAAGTTCAGAAACGACCACAGGAAACGTTTAAAGCTTGACAAATACCACCTCAATGAAGCGATGGTTTGACAATCCTCCTGAGTCGGTATTTAAGCTTATTTAAGCTACTAATAGAACTGTGAGGATTGCGGCCACTAACTTCGCCGACATCTTGCTACGGCAAATGACGTTGACTACATCTCAACTACATCAGCGATGACATTTTTTTGTTCTGCGCAACGTTCAAGAAAAAAAAACTCAAAAATCCTGTCACTTCATCTTACACACCTCTATTGGTTCCCAACGCGAGCAACAGGAAGTGGACAGTTTAGAAATTTTTTGAAAAAGATAAAAAACATGAGAAAAATGAGAAGAAATTCTTCACTCCCATCCAAGAGATAAATAATCGCTGCACGTTCGGCTTAGACTTTTCCGTTCAAAAATGCTCAGTTATTATGAGGAAAAGCAACCAGCATACAACGAAGCATTTAGTGGCAATATGCTATTGAAATAAAGCAATTTTGTCATTAATATAAATCCTTCCACTTCATTTATATCGTTTATATTTATGATAAAATTATGAGAGTTGATTTCGAAAATGAAGTGTTTTTTTTCGTCGATCATGAGCGTTTAGCCAATTAATATGGCAAAATGAGAAATATAGGCGAACATCGCGAATATAAACTTATATGATGGATTTATTAGAGGGCATTATGAAAAGACAAACTCATCAAGAGGATGACTAAATTGTTAAAGATATAGATTGTATGAGCGATGAGAATTGGTGAGCATTTTCGAGAAATCTCAAAGGAATTTTCACAATGATGCCTAAAGTCATTTTAGAAATGATCTTTAGTTGCATGCGACGAGAAAAGACAAAGAACGAAATGTGAAACATATAATTTATAAGCAAGTATTCTTTCGAGTTAATATCTTCCCAGAAATCCATACTAATAATGAAAAAATATCCTAAATAAACTCGCTAACAAATATCGCAAAAATAAGTAACAGTTGCTAGTATATTTCATATCATAACTGTTGAAAAGATTGTTGATGAAATGAGACCTTAAACCTCACATTATTGCTTAGATGCGTTTCGTTTTTAAGCAATAAAGAGAATTTCTGAAATTTCACCTCTAAATGAGAGAAGAAATTCAGCGTATATTTATATGTACATATGCTAGATCATTTCATTTCTTTAATGTAAAATGCGATAGGGTAAAACTTCGCACTAAAATCATTTAGATGATTATATTCTGATGTACTCCTGAAGTTAATTAATAAAAGCTTTCCACATATCGATGTCAATCTCTTCAAAAAAAAAAAAAATTCACTCTTCGAACGCTTAGAAACTTTCCTCAACAAACTTTAAAGCTGTATGACATGTGAACTGCACTAGAAAGCTAAGAAAAAGCCTAGGCGGGCTTAAAGCTCATCCATTAAACTTTGAGGACGTTATGGATAAGCTAACGTATATCTGTTAGATGATCATCAGAAATAATCTCTTACTTAAGAATCGCATCAAAAATCGACTCAACTCATATATTAATTCACATAATTGTTTTATTGTTTCTTGCTTTTCCCAAATACTGATTCATATATTAGGCTGATCATCTAGAATCATTGTGTACCAACTGGTCTGATAAGCTTTTCCATTCGTATCAACAATAAGCGTGATAAGCGCAAAGTGATGAAAAGCCACTGATCTGATGAAGCTTGCACTTCGATGGTTTTAAAAACGAAAAGGTACATTTGAAGCGATTCTTAACCGAAGACTTTACCAATTTTGAGCCAATCAAGCAAAATGCATATTATATGAGGTATTTAATGCACTGTTAGCCTCTCCTCTTTTCTCGATTCAAAAAGACAGTGGTGATGGTATAGCCTTCATTACGATTACAAAAGCTTTGTTTCAGTATTCTCGCGTAGTTGCAGTTGAACAATGCATTATGATAGAGCGTTTCAAAGAACGTAATTTGATCCCATAGGCTTACGAAAAAAAAAAAAAAAAAAAATTTCCTCCACTTCCGCAGAAGTTATGAAACTTCCGTATTTCATAATATTCGATCATTCACATTTTTTTCTGTGCTATTTGTTGGCGATGAGAAAATAATCATTACTCACTTGCTGCACCTTTCATAGTACGTTTTTCCCAAACAATTTGCTCGTTATCGTCATAATCACCAACTCGTAGAGCTGCATTCAATAGTGTACTCGCTGTTAATCGATCACGAAGGCGAATCTTTAAGAACTCTTTTGCCACCGTAACATCCGATGTGAATCTCAGTGAAACCTTAAAAAATTTTAGAAATTCAACATTTTTATTTCTAGAATATTTGATAAAAAATAATGCGTATTTCAAGGACGCGTTCAGTTTCCGAAATGATTGGAAGTGATATGCACGATGGCTACTTCGCAATAGAGCATGATATAGTTCTTGAAGACAACAACTACTGCTTTCACTCTTATTTTCAAGTCATTTCAGACATTTCCTACGCCATTTGTGAAGCGATGATTTGTGCACGCTCCATTATTTTTTAATGGTTCCGTTGTTTACTTATTGCCGACATTAAGCTGTTGTAAATAGTTCAGAGGAAGTGGGTATTTTGCCTGTAAACGCGGACATTGAGTAGTAGACGTACTCATCTGATTTCTAGTTGTTACTGAGCTATTCGAGCGGAACAGTTCTTTAGCTCCTTCATGAAAAGCGCTGACTCATGCTGAGAGAAAGCTTAACGCCTACGTGAAGGGGAAGGTG
>JAARMF010000746.1:3148-14759 GCA_022844705.1 Toxascaris leonina | reverse complement strand
GGATTCTTGTGGACAGTGTATTGCATTTATTTCATATTCCTCTTTTTGCCTTCTTTATGGGCATGGGACGATATACAATACAATCTCGTATTTTTTTCCGGTGTACAGACTGTAACATTTGCAAACGGCTGTAGAGAACTGTTTTCTAGAAGTGATTGGTGACTGAAAGTCGAAAGATGCCAGGTTAAGAGATAACTTTCCACAAGTTGGAGATTTCCTATTCACTCGACAAAGAGAATCATTCTGAAAAACGTCAAATCAAGAGCTTTCTTAGGATTTCATCACAATGAATAATCCACTATATTCTTCAAATTTAATCATTTGCATCGATAAAGCTTTGAAGTCACATTTATTGGAAATTGTGCTTTAAAATATTTTCGCTAATAAGCTTCGAATTGTTCAAAGAGATCAATAAAGCCATCAATGAAAGGAGTGTAACCGCAAAAATCCACTGTTCTACATTATCGGCTATCTAGAAGCCTCTGCTTATGTCACTTAATTTCGTGTGCATCGGACACTAATGAGGGAGAGCTCTCCTAGCTGCTTTTTTCAATAAAGTCACCAATTGCTACTGCTCTTTAGTGTTTTTTAATGCCTACAAATATTTACTCTTAGAAGCCAACTGCGCATTGAGGGCTGAGTGGAAAAGTGAAGAGAAATTTCAAAACAGGCCAAGTTTATTTTTATGCTGAGTTATTTGTTATTTGCGAAAAATAATTGCTCATAAAATTCAGCACAAAGAATAACTTACGATCTCCACCTCAATGAATGCCACATCTCTTCTTGAACAATCGAAAGCAATATTTTGCATATTACCAGTTGTTATGTCAAGTAATAAATGATGGCATACATCTTCAACTGCAGTTCCCTGAAAAATGATTTTCACCAATTATAATGATAGGATTAGACTTTAAATATGCGTCCTTTTTTTCAAATTTATTTCCCTAAACAACTGCAGAAAAAAAAACGACTTGTTAGTCATCACATTCAAAAACGATTAAAGCTTTAACGAATCAAATAAAGACTAACATGATACGCTCAATCTACATGAAACATATTATAAACGAAATTCACTTTCGTTACAATTCAAAGGGGATTTAAACGTCGTTGCACGAATACGTAAAAGAATCGCAAATAGCGAAGATGTGCTTACAAGCGCTGATACTCGCTTAAATCTCGAGAGTTTTCAATAAGCCAAATTTAGCACTTGATACTGCTTGCTCGAATTGGCTCAATTTCTACAGATTACTTCTATCTTAATGTTTGAGAAAAACCCATAATAAGCAAAGATCACAAGCAAAACATTGCTGTAACCTATAAGAAATTATTGATTGCTCTTTCATCTCTCAACAACACATCTGCAGCATTCATTCATGTCATAGCAAAGTGTGAGTAATTTGAATAGTACAAAGATCACATATGCGTCAATCGAATATTCGTAAAACTCAACCGCTGGCAGCTTATCCAAATCGAATTCGATGATCATACTTGCACAGCCGAATGTGTTCCTTTTGCCGTCGAGTACTCGTTGATGGCAAACGACTGTGCTTGGCTCTTTATTGATCTGCTCCCATGGTAGACATTGTCCACGAGGGAATAAACATGGCTCTTTCAAGCAGTCACCTTCATTGAACGAAACGCAATGCTAAAAGTTGTTAGCTTATAGTAGCTAACATAGTGGCTACCTTAATTATTATCATATGCGTCCACCGAGAAAGAAGCTGTCCATTGATGAAAGACAGTACCGTTTATGAAACCAACGACAGCAGATTTGAGTACGGTGACCGCATTTGACACATCTTTGATTAAAACATTTGTGATGAGTTAAGTGATGCCACTACCCTAGTATTTTATCTTTCTGAATCGCTTCTGCGAATATGCGCTTACAAACGGCTGCATGGCTTGTCTATTGGAAAATGGACGTGCATGCCTCTGCTTGTCTTGGACCTTTTCCATGAGTTCAGCTGAGAATTCACTAAAACCAGAACTAGAATTTATAGATATAACCTGTTTTCAGAGGTGAATTCCTACAGGAAATTTCGAGATGATCCCTCCACATCGATAACATTTATAGACGCACAAATTACCTCAAGTTTATGGACGTTTCTCGACCAGACCGACCAAATTTTGCAATCATTTTCGGGAAATTAATTTTTGTGCGCTTCAGAAAATGAGGTGTATGTGCTCGTGTGCGATTGACAACCTTTCCGGCAGCATCAACTCACAAGTCACGCAAGCTGGAGTGAGGAGATTTGATGACTGTGATGTACATAAAAGAATTACGTCGCACTCAGCTACTATATTCATTCAATAGTTTCAAAGGAACCTATAAAAATGTGAGGATGCAAAAAGTAGACGCATATTTGAACAAGTGGGCTTTGACCTCGGATCCACTTGCGTCAATTCGCTGCTGTCTTCAGTACAGCACGTAAATACGTCTAGTAAACTTGCCTGCGGCGTCCTTCCATTTGCTCGAGCTCTTGCTCAACCAACTTATTCCTTAGAATCTAACAATTCCATGTGGGGAAAGATCTTCAGATGCTAAGATCATTTGCTATTTCAACTACGTTTACCAGTTCCCGAAAAAAAAAAAACGAGAATATGAGTGGACTCGCCTGTGCATGGAACTTAATGAGCAGACTCAATATAAGTGGAACTGATCTGCACGCATTAATGGAAAGATTACAAATATTTTCTCACTTTTTACAATTGCGGCCTCATTCTAATCTACTCCTTAATCCAATTAAATTCCCAAAATTAGGTTTAAAACTTGAAGAACGGTACTTAAATGAGCGTTAGTTCCAATTCATTGGAAAAAGATTTATGGTGCAAAATTTAAAAGCATACCTCATGTTTTGGACATACAATTGCCGCGCCTGTTGAAGGGTCACTACGAAGACAATCGCGTGGTTCGCATTTTGTTTCTGTGCAACTGATGAGACTCTGTAAAGTTTTCTAATGAGTCTTTGCAAAATCCACGACATATACTTCCCTTCGTTCTTCCCACCCCCTCTCCTCTCCCTGTTGGAATACACACGTTTTTTGATGCGAGTATACGTAGCAGCGAAAGCCGCAGGTATTTGGCCAATTTAGTAGCTTGATGAAATGATTTCGAACAAATTTACTCCCCTATGAAAGTACACATAGCGGTCATTGATGAGTGGAACGTTCTTTGCCGAAGCAGATTCTACGATCTTACATAGATAGACAGCTTTGCTACGCTACCGGAACACAGACTTTTTCCATAAATCAAATAAATGACGCAATGTAGTATTGATGAAAGAAGCTTATGCAGGGTAAGCTTTAAAAACTTTGAATTCGCAAACGTCAAAACTGAAAGCTATTGCCATAGCAAGCATCCTTAAACGAGAACAGGGCAACAAGATCCTAGTGACCAGAAAATAGGATAGTGCGAGCAATCTTCGATCGACAAGAAATGCGATGTTGGTAAATGAACCTTTGAGCAAAGGCAATGTCGACAGTCAATTGTTGTCCAGCTGAATCCATTCGGTATATAATCGTTCTCCGATAGCCTACAGCTATTCGGTGTCGAACTATGTACCACTCCTGTAAGAAAAACTCTTACATCCTTTCGCAATAGGCGAGATACTCCGCAACGCAATGTTCATCAATTCGTTTTAAATGTGACGCATTTATAAACTATCAACGCCACGCAAATTCGATGAGAAAAACAAGGGGCCTTCTCGGAAAGCATCTAGCTCCTCGCTATTGCTTTACCGTCGAATCACTCAACTGTTCAGTCGAGATCCCTCGAAGGTGCACGCAACTCGTTCATGAGGTAGGTATAAAAACTGATATTTGCACTTTCATACAATAGCCAACGGGTTCGACAACATGCAACCAGAGAAGCGGAAAAGAAGGAGTTACGGCAACGGTTACGGCAACTCGGAATGAATCAGTGCGGGGGCGTGTGTGGCAGCATTTGCTCCATAAAAATTCCATTTAAGGAAGGAGTGGAAGAAGTGAAGCGATGAAAGATCAGGTCGTTTCTCTACTTATATGAAGTTAAAGGAAGAATGGTGCGAGCCATTCCTCACCATCCTCTTCGGCTCTTTCAACCATTTGGTTTATTCCTTTCATCCGTTGCAGTTCAAATTCATTCCTCTTATTGCCTTCAGATATTCATCTCAAAGATTCTGTCTCATAATTGCTCCATTTGAACACACAATATACTTTGAGTAATGTAGTTAACAACAAGTTCAATCACCTTCAAGTGTCTCTCCTTTGGTATTATCCGATTAACATCACAAATGATATCAAATAATCATCGAAATGTTTTAATACACGATTAGCGGCTTAGTGCCGCCTTTGCTATCATCATAAATGAATCTTTCGATAAAACAATTTAGAAACTTTCTTGGATAATTTGAAATCGACTACGAAAGATTAAAAACAAATAAGTAAGTGAACAGATTAATAAACAAATAAATAAATAAATAAATAAATAAATAAACAAACAAATAAATAAATAAATAGATATGCAGAGAAATAGATAAACAAAAAGCAAATAAATAAATAAACGAATGTTTATAAGCGAATCTATTGGGCAAAAAAATGAAGTTCGGCGGCAGCCACTTTTATTTCCATTCATATATAGTAACAATTGATGATGGTTGCATTCTTATTGATAACGTTCGTTTGTATGATTCATCTGTAAAAGCACTTACTTTTTTCGACGATACCAACACCGTCAATTGTGTGCTCACAATGAGTGCCATAATGTTCAGCATCACATTCACATTCAGCGTGATGCTTTTCTTCACTTATTAAGACACATTTGCCGAATTTACCGCAATCGATTTGCGTGCATGGATCAACCTGAAATTTAAGGATAATCATCGATACTCCGTCCAAATTGCCGACAATAACAGCTACGGAAGGCATGCCATGGCTCAATTTGATTCCTTGTTGATGATACCTAAGCAGCTACAGTCCACGAGTGATCCCCTCTTAGGATATATTATCATTAATAGTATTAATAGAAATGCTTGAGCTCCGATTGTTGACTTGACTAGGCTCGTTACTGAGCATCATCAATACTATTCAGCAGGATTAACGATGGAAACAAATTCTGCGAATGAGTCTCTTGAATTTTGTGCTTATTTTTTTCTAGAATAACAGAAAACACACATTAGTTTTTTGGGGCAAAGAGTTTGCTGAGATTCAGAAGATAAAGAAGGATCATTTAAATTTGCAGGTTTCATCTAAGTCTATTCGGCCGCCGCGTATGCAAGTCCCCATTTGCAACCACACAATTTAATCCCTACTTCACCTCCCCCCTCTCCCTTTCCCTCTTCACGATGAGCACGAACTCCAGAAATTCGGCATTCACTTGTTACGAATATGAAACACTACAGATATGTTAGAATCGTTTGTTTACATTGTTTGACATTACGCAACAACACACCTCACATCATTAACAGGTTGTTATTAATTGCATTGCGCATAGCAATTAGTCGCACACCGGATGGCACCTGAGACAATGAGACGCTTACGTGAGACTAATCGAAAGAAATGAACAAATCATGATTGAGGTGAGATCATTCGTCTTAAAGGATTGTTTGCAGCTCTTGAGTGCATTCAGGACAAATGATGCTTCTACTAGCTATTGACATTTCTAGGCAGTTGCGTATTATTAACGAACTGTCGCCGAGGACGAGGAAACAGGAAATGTCGAAAGTCACATCAAAGACATTTTCAGATAGCGATACTGGAATGTTTTCAACTATCATAGGGCATATGGGAAGAAAGATAAAAGAGACACTGAAATAACAGTCGGTTTACTTTTTCATTTGCCCACTAATTGGGTGATCTCCTCACAAATTTTCTGAAAAGCATAAAACGACAATTTTGTGGATTCTTAGCGTAAGCGGACGAAAAAATACCTCAATTTCACAGTTCCGACCAGTGAATCCAGCAGTACAGTTGCAGTAGTAATAATTCTGATAGCCTCCGCTAGAACATTTGCCACCATTTTGACATGGTGAATTATGATAGCAGTAGTCCAGATCTCTGAAAAGAGCGAACTTTGCAATCGATTTGAATTCAATGATTGTTTTAGCATAAATAACATTAACGCCTGCAATATGACGATGCAAGAAATCTTGCAAAAGCAATGTTGCAAGTGATTTCCCAGAAATTGGTATCATATGCCGAAGATGATTTTCTTGGTGTGACATGGCGATTACTCGTATCGACACACTCTTCACCAACCGTTTCCCACTATTGGAGACTAACTGGGCGAGTTATCGATGCGGTAATTTGCATCAACGCAATATTATGGCTTCTATGAGAAAAACGCAACGTCCCAATCATACATGGCAGCTAAGCTACGGTCATTGTCCTGGCAATTCTAAAGAGTTTCAAACACACGAACAGCGCTTCAAAATCTACTCTTGTTTATGACGTGCTTGTCCACTTCGCCATATCTGAGCCTTATTTCCGCCTCTTCAGCAGTCCAAATTGTCTGCATATCAGTTCGTAAACCGCCCCAAGTGATTCATTCATAACGTTGGAATAATAGACGAACGATGAAATTTTCATTCATGTTAGTCAAATACTTTCTCTAACTTTTCAATGGCGTCCCATTAATATCAACAAAACAACAAAATTTCCTTCAAAATCTTCTCTGAAATTCAAAATAAGCAACTCACCTATCACAAAATGTCCCTCCCCAGTTCTTCTCACAAATACACTCATTTGCTCGGACACAATAACCATGTTTGCATCCTTCCAACATTCGACATTGATCGCACAATTTCCCTTGCCATCCTCTTCGACATCTGAAAAAAATTGGCAAACATTTACAATACATTATTTCAAATAGTTTATCATATAAATAAATAGCTGTCGAATATTCATATTTTATGAACCCTTTTAGTGCTGCTTAAATAAATCTTTTTGATATGATAGAAAATGGTTGAGTAGCAAGGAAGAGAGAGGAAAAGTGATCCTCATAATCGTTTCTCAATTCCTCAAATGAATATACATCGGATTTTTTTGTCTATATTCATGTTTTCTCAATATTACACTCAATCGTTATGAGGGCCACTAAGAAATCTTGTACAAACAATCGTAGAGTCAGCCATTCATCATTCACGCCGAAGAGAAACGCTCACATCACCTACAGTATGCCAACTATCATTCATTCATTTTGGCGACATAAGGCCGAAATGTGACAGCGAGCAAAATTGCCGCATAAATGGTAGTCAGCTTAGCTGATCGCTCTATTTTAAATGATTGCGGAAATAAGCTGAAAAAAACAAGCTTAAAAGCTTCAAGCTTAAAAAGATATAAGCTTAATTCATGTTGGATTAATAGAACAAGGTGAGCTCAACAAAATGTTTAGAATGCAGAATTTAGACTTCACAGCTTTAAAATTTTGAATTCCACTTTTCGGGCTCTGCTCCCACGCCTATGGCCACCTATCTCATGTATTAGTGAGAATGAGTTACCAAGCAGTTGATGTCTATATATTGAATTATTTTTCATGAAAAGCCTCGAAATTTTGCAGAATATTGCCCTACTTATACATTTGCGCCTGAGGTTGTCTATTGTCACAACAACCAAATGCTATTCGAAAACGAGTTAATATTTGATAGGTCATGTGTTGCACTGATGCGTTAAGATAACTAAGCCTCTTGAGTATTTTCTTCAGTAAATTCACCTATTATTTTGTCCACAATTAAATCAGCTTTACCAAATCGTCCGGTATTTTCTAGTGATTTGATAGCTTTAAGAACGTCTAAGAGGGCATTGCACTGATTCATGGACTTCATCGACAATGTCCAGGTGATAGTATGTAATAAATTATCTATATTCAAATAAATCTTCGCTTGCAGCAATTATTACTTCGAATGGGATTGCCTTTTGATTGACGTGCGGTGGTTTGAAAATGCCGCAAAAAAAGCTCTAATCTCACTAATCGCAGAACCACTCACAAAGAGTCACCAATATATGGGCTATCTTGGTTTGTCCTTCAAAGGTACTGCCTATCACGGTTGGATAGTTATGAGCAATTATGAGGAGCTAATTTTTTTAAGATCCTAAGAACATTATCCCTCATGATAATTCACGCAATCTGGCACCTAGTCTATGTAACTATTTGAAGCTTGATAATAACAAGCTGCTCAGAGAAATAAACTTCGATTAATTGCTGATTAACTTCGAGTTATTATTATGCGTATTTCATGATCCTTCGCAGCGAAACACATTAAATGAAGTTGGTCGCGGTAACCAATACTTGCGCCATTTTTATAACGCCCAAAATTGGGTGTACAAAATTCAAAGCAAATGCCGCTGATACAACTATTAGGCTGGTTGCATGGGTTCACTTCAGATTTCAACGGAAAGCATTATCAGCGCCGTTTTTCATATCGCTTGAAATTTTCGGAGTATTCTTCAAGCAATTGGCGCTTATATGGAATAAAGCTTTCAGAAAATTAGATATTATCAATTGATTCTCAGATTATTGTCACAAATCTCATAAATTTTTATGAGGCTAACAAAACTGCTCGATGAAATTCAAGTAATATTGGATTTGAGTGGATTTGAATCTGAGGTGTTGGATTTTCATTGCCTTGGCTCGTAAGGTGTTGGTTCTAATCCTTTGTGTGGAATTCTTTAGTGAAAAGCGAATTATTAAAGTCCAGAATATTCAACAAATTCATACCGGCAAGTGTTCGGTGCAACACAAAAACCATTTTGGCAACCCTTCTCACAGATCGGATCATCACAATTTTTTCCCGACCATCCTTTCTTGCATAAGCGCTCTCCATTTGATGAACAATAGAAGTGAATGCTGAAAATAATTAATTTCATATAATTCATCAATTAGTGAGAGATTTTTTCGATGGTGATGTGTCATAAGTTGACAGGTTCCATGTTTGTCAGGCTGCCATACACAAGAGACGTTTTCTTAGTACACACATGAAGAAATGTGTTCATGCATCATAGTGTTTCCAGTAATCCTTTCTAGACTGTCATGAACTTCAGATATTGAAGTCGAACTAAAATGCTGAAGTTCTTGAACTAATTTTGTGAACATATCTAAGACCAATTTTCCACATGGTGTCACAAGAACGACAAGATGGTCCAAAGTGGTGTCCAACACTCTCAAGAGGCCTCGGCTTGCGTTTCTGATACCAGTTAGTGGAATATGTCCATCAAGTAGAAGGATGCTTTACACTGAAACAATGCCTTATGCTTTCAGAGAAAATCTGTGACATCGAATTGTTGTGAATTTTNCTTGAACTAATTTTGTGAACATATCTCAGATCAATTTTCCACATAGTGTCACAAGAACGACAAGATGATCCAAAGTGGTGTCCATCACTCTCAAAAGGCTTCGGCTTGCTTTTCTGATACCAGTTAGCGGAAGATGTCCATCAAGCAGAAAGATGCTTTTACACTGTAGCAATGCTTTATGCTTTCAGAGTAAATCTGCGACATGGAATTGTTGTGAATTTCCGCACTTACTTGGCGATATTCGGTTGACAAAATCTCGCACATTGAGGACCATAGTAGAATTCGGCACATTCGATTTGCACTTCATAAGTGATCTTCCTTACGCTATCAATCTCAAAATAAAGCTTTATTAGAAGCAGAAAACCTCAAAAGCTTTTCAGAGCAAAACACAGATGCAGCTAAAAACAAATAGATAACCTATGAGGAAAGCCCGAGCGACAATTTCCTTGCTTCAACAATTCGACTCCACCACACACCTCGAATGTGAAGAAAAAGGGCTTCAAAAATTGATTGTCAATTCCATTCCAGCTCGACTCATATACGACCAATTATATGGTGAAATTTATATATTTACTTAAATTGTCATAGTGATTTTCCAGTAAACCGCCAAGAAGAAAGTGAGTGATGGGAGTATAAAATGCTCAAAAGAAGCAGACTGTGGATATCAGATTTCGTCGCAATAGACTTCGTGGCTTTAAGGTGAAGCTACAAGAAAGCAGTTAGCGCCGGCCATGTGATTCAAGCACAAACCCCATGAACAGATGATGGTTAAAATATTGGGCTTGAAATCCTTGGTGGTTATTCACCTAGTGATGAAGGGTTTTAAGCGAAAATGCAGGCAACTTACTTCCTCAACTGTGATGGTTTCGTTAGCCGATGGTGAGAGCTGAAGAAATCGCTCCGATCGCATAATCACTGCTTTAGTGCTCCATTGACGCATCTCTACAGTCAATGATATGTTCTGAAAATCGGTTTCTTAGTGGTGCTCAAGCTTCATGCTTCTCCTTCCTTCCCATTCCTTTAGAGTAGTCCTTGAATAGGAAAGAAACTCTGCCGTATTCAGCATGACGTTACTCATTGATAGATCAACACATGAGGATATGTAATATATTGCAGACTATGTGCCTAATATGTGATCGGAAGCACTTCTATCTATAAGGCATCATATAAAATTGTAGTGAAAATGCTTCCTCATTAATTTGCTGCACTATGCCTCTCATGAACCTACGAATTAATACATTCCCTTCATAGCGCTAAGATTATCTCCAAATCCTTGCAGCGACAATCCTTTCTAGACGGAAGAAGTCTTTGACACCATCTTTTTAGAAAGAATGCTAAATAGATGCAAGAGTTTTTCATCTCTCAGCTATGATGTTGTGGTATTTGCCGTCAATGCGACTGGATGGCAACCAAGATATATTTTTGGAGAAGTAATTAAGCGCTTTTGCTGAAACAAATAATCTCCGACAATGATTTCTCATCTTTGAACTCATCGAATCGTAGCTCCGAAATTAGCACACTCTACATATCGCTTGTATTCTGAAGCCTGCTAATTCCCAATCCAATCAAACGCCCTCCCCCCCACCCCCCACCCCAGTGACAGCTAACGTCTTGGTTGTCTTGAATAAGTCCCCACTCTTTTATTCACGGCTGTTTTTGCACTCTCTACATCGTTTCAGCTATTCAACTGTTCAATGATGGATGAATGTGGCAATTCAGAATGAAGCAATTGAAATGAACATGCTAATTTCTCTCTATTGGCTTTGATAGTCGAATAATGCAAGAGGGTGAGCGGCTTTTTCTTAGAAGCTTTTAATGGTTACATGAGATTTATAGCCATTTTGCATATAACATCCATTTTTTGGATTGATTTGAGCTCGAACAAGAGACATTTGAAGAATCATTTCGCAGTTAATTAGCAATTCACATTCGATATTCATTCATCAAATGGTATCAATGAAAGGCTTGATAATATTGAAAATCATATTGAAGGAAATGACGGAGAATTTCGGAGTCTTTATTGGAGTCTTGGAGTCATATTGGAGTCTTTAGGTTTTTAGATCAATCGATCAATACAAGATCAATCGGAAATCAAATAATTCAGGAAGAATTAAACAAATTGAAAAGTCCGTCGATCAATAAACGAAAGAAATTTGCTTATAAGAGTATCAACTAATTGACTCGCACCAATTCCGTTGCAACAGCCTGCATCTATTATAGCTTGTATTAATGGGTATCAAATCATATAGCACTATGCAAACTTCTATATTCGCATATTCAATTTCACCTCTATAATTTGGAGTCCCCACCTTGGAGCAACTTTGCTCCTAAAGGCATCCTACTT
>JAARMF010000745.1:23970-67294 GCA_022844705.1 Toxascaris leonina | reverse complement strand
ACCAGTATCAGATTTACCACTGTATTATTCCATAGTAGAAGTTTAGAGGTATTGTAATTTTGCACCGTAGTTATACCATATTAGATACGCCACTGTATTATTCTATACTGAGAGTTTATAGGTATTGTAATTTCGCACTGTAGTTCTACCAGTATCAGATATACCATTGTATTATTCTATACTAAAAGTTTATCACTTGATCACCTGATTGACCGGACTATGGAGCGTCGATGAGGCTGCCGGTCACAATGCGCTTCCATTAGGGTACTGAGGCCCGTGGTTTCGCATTGTCGTAGCGAATAAGTGAAGCCACCCCGCTGGCCAGGCGCGCAGGCCTTTTCACGCTTTAGCCGGGTTGGCCCTTAGGGATCAGATGCGTAATCATCACCCTGGTACCCATGAGAAGACAGTCCAGCTTGGTAAGACCTGCAAGAGCAAGAAGCTGCGCTGGCGTAGCCTTCTTGACCCGTTGCCACCCTTGGATTACGTTGAAGTAGCGAAGTCGGAATTTTGCAAGGGACTAAAAGTTTATAGGTATTGTAATTTCGGACTGTATTTATATCAGTATTAGATATACCGTTGTATTATTCTATACTAAAAGTTTATAGGTATTGTAATTTTGCACTGTATTTCTACCAGTACCAGATATATCACTGTTTTNATTTTGCACTGTATTTCTACCAGTACCAGATACATTCTCTACTGGAAGTTTATCGGATCCACCCAACTTAGAAACCAAAATGAAGCGAAACCAGAATTTACCGAGGAAGCGTTCCATTCACTATGTCAGTCTTTTCTTACTGACCTGATGGATGAAAACGCTTGCGGAGAGGTCATCATCAGAGAAAGTATAAAAGATGTTGTTGTGGATGTTTTCTGGCGCCCATTCAGGGACATCCTTAGGAAAAATTGGAAGGCACATTGTGCCCGGGACGAACATCACATCGAACCTGTGGTCATCATGTAATGGAATCAACAATCTGCCGCACGGCTGCAACACTGTGCGTCCCCAAGAAATCCATTCATTTCGCTTATCGACTCAACGTTCTTACTCAGGACCAAAAATATTTTCGTGTACCTACGTGAAGGCCCTCGTTAGCGCCATAAATTCTCTACGCACAAACCCAAAGGCCGTCTCTACGGTCGCAGGTTAAAGCACTACTAGAGCTGACAATGCAAAGCTTGCTTATCGCATGCTTACTGATCTTGAAAAACGCCTTCTCTGCAATTTCAAAACCGCATCCGGTGGTATGCGGTGCCGCGAAAACTGTGCCTGCCAACGATGTGGTGCAAAGCGCTTCACTCGAACAGTGTGGTCGCTCACGAAAGCGGACATCCGTAGATACAGTTGTGTGCTTGTGTCTCTGACTTCTGAGAAATCGGTTCTGGTAAAAAAGGAAATGCCCACCCTTTCACGACATTCCATGACCTCAAGAAATCTCGAAGGCTCAGGATTGTGCAGGACATTCCCCCCTCCAGAACTGCTTAAGAATCGATGGACTCTTTCAGCCGACGTCTGTGACCTTGAAATCCTCTGCAATTGAAGAATGCAAGCGTGTTCATATGTGCAGCCATATGCGCCATTTCTCGAAAATTCATGAAACCTGTTCTCACCTCAGCTACTCTCGACGTGCACATGATTTGCCGATAATATCCCGAACGATCAAAACTGGCTGAAAATCGTCAGTGGGACCATTAGAAGCTCACTTTTTAAAATCCTACAGGCACAGCGCGTTGCAACAAATTAATATGGATCCTATCGTTACCTCCCTCGATATCACGAGTTATTTTCTCTTCGGAGCACCACATTTGACCTACTCAATACGCATTAGTCTGACAAGTATTTATGAAAAACTTTAGAGGGCTCCACAGCTTTCGTTAAAAAAAAACCTTTGCTAAACACGACCTGTATGAGCCGTTTAGCTGCTTCGCGATGCTGTCCAAACATTTATGGCATCCCAAAATGGTCGGAATCGAACAGCTTACTGGGCAGCAGGTTTTTAATAAATTGCCACGCATACAAATTCGATGCACAGCACGCTAGGTGCTAGGTGCTAAAAACAGTGCCACTGAGTGCAGGCTACACTGCCACATGAACCTTGTGGAAACTTTCAATACGAAAGTAGATGGATGCACGAAACTCGGCACAAGTGTGGCACGTGCCCTTTCGATAGGCACAGCTTCACACTTCCGTTTCGCGATTCATGGTTGGAAACTCTTTAAACTGGGACTTCAGTGCGTGCAAGGAAGTATTAGGCGGAAGATGCTTTTTCAGCTTTGTCAGACTGGGCGCTACAATATGACTGTCAAAATAATCACACGGATCACAGCCACAAAATAATCGTGGCGGATGCCGGCTTATTTCAGATTAACGGAAAACACATACAGAATCAATAGAAAAGCAGCGAGGTTCAAAAGCGGAAATGGAATGTTGAAACAATAGACATGTGGGTAGAATAGTTTCGTGAGCCATTCAGAGCATGATCATAATCAGATCAGTGTCCATGATGCCCACAACAAATTGCAAGCCCAAAAAAAGTTCTAGATTAAAGGTATTACTGTCGATATGGAGGTCCCCTTCCCTCCATCTGTTAAAATTGTGCGCACACTACCTTCGAAGTGTGATTTGCTTAAGTAAAACGACGGGAGAAATCCGTCTTCCGAACAAAAATACTCTAGAATGAAACAATGCGGCTGAAGAAGCGGATTCTACTACGCGAAAAAACTAACAGGATTCAATGATGCAAGTGTTACTGGCTGCATGCAACGCGATTTTTAAAGTGTATAAACCGCAATTCACAGCAAGCTAATAACCAGTTTCCGATTATTTTACAAACAGAGGAGTTGCATTGTAACAAAAGTTAGTCACAAGGGAACAGAGGAATGAAGATTGAGGGGAAGGCGTGGAAAAAGGAATCAGATCCCCTTCTTCATCCTCTTCATGTTCATGAAAGTTTTCACGGAGCGCGAAAGGACAGGACGGGAAAGGAGATCATCGCAGGTCAAAAAAAAAAAAAAAAAAAACTTTTCCCATGTGTCTGTCTGACAACACCCAAAGAAAGCTCTGAAAAATTTGATAGTGGCACATGGGAGGTGTCAACAGCAATATCCTCTCCTTTCACTGATGTTTTCCTTTGTGATGCTCATGTGATTAGCAAGGTAGTGGCATAGCAAGCGAACGGAACTATATTGAAATCATCAAAGATTAAAAAAGAAACAAAAGACAACCCATAATAGTGAGAGATTATATCATTGCAAGCGGCGAAGGTGAGAAAATTGAGCATTGAAGGAAAGTGTGAGAGTGATGCGGGATGGTAACGAGATGGGTGACGACATTACCCTGAGACGTCTAAAAACTCATCGAAGAGAGTGGATGGGGATTGGTAAAAACACTCCCGAAACCTCATTTCAACGACCTCCTCCTCATAGACGTAACTTCAGGTACATCTCAGCAGTGGCTGGTCACGTCCCATCTGCTGCAGTTTTCGAAATCCCACTACCGCACCTCGCTGCTACCGCTTACTGCCAACAACTATTCGAGTCTCCAAAACTGCTAGACTCTCGGATCCTGGACTAAGAAGCGAACGAAGAAATTTTGCGGGCGTGGAATAAGTATCTCATCATTAAACCACTCACCATCCCTCTCTTCCTCCTTCCCTCCTCCCTTCAAAAAAAAAAAAAAAAAAAAAAAATGAAACAAAAAACATAAGCTACTAATCTCGAACGCATCAAATGATCAATGCGCAAACCTCGTCCACTAGAGGAACACTCAGCATCGAAAGTTGTAATTAAATGGAAAAATAAATTGAAACATGTGGTCAGGTTTTTCATAAAACCGCCAATCATTTCGTTGCCTTACATTGCTTTCACAGCAAGAACAATCACCAAACGTGCTTATCGTAAACATCCTTACTTCTCAGTTGGAAAAACAGATACATTTCTGCTCTAAAAGGAATTTGTTCATTCGGTTTAAGTAGTTGTTTAGTGAATCAAATGGATCGCCCTCTAATGCAGTGAAAAGTTTCAAGAATTGCAGAAGACGAAAAATAGCTGGTTGTTGGATCATTGGCGTAATATGAAGCATAGCTAAAATGCGGAATGCATCTATGCCGTATGCGGCTGATATAACAACGGCCTTGTTGATTAGAGAGGTATGAATATTAAATAATTATTGTTAGAGAGACGAGCATTTCTAAACGAATACTTCAGAAGGAGAAAAACAGAAAGAAGTTAAAGAACAAAGAAATGCTAATGACATACGAAAAACGATCAAATACTAGTGGAGAAGAACATATTTTTCGTTGCAAAGAAAAAGCAGCAATTCACATGGCACAATTATACAAGCAATCGCAACGTCTGCATCCTACAAGAACGCTTAACAGAGTCAAATTTGATGGAATGTTTATTGTGTGAGCATCTCGGCGAATGGCTCATGCTGTTCGATGTTGTTCACATCAGCACCTTCGATTCCGAGCACCTCCCTCTTCACTGTTTCAATTTCCTCGTTGATCTTCATTTCGAGAATCACCTTCTCTTGCACTTCACTATAAAAAAAAAATCATCCGAAACATTTTTCCTGGAATTATTTCAGCGCCTCGGATTTGAAAAGTTGCAACAGCTAAGCACAACATTCGACAGGGGGACAGGATAGAACGGGAAGGGGTTTTGTTTCCCCACGCTTTGCTACCCTCGTGTCACACCTTGTTCAATAATACAGTTGAAGTGCTGGATACCACATGACATTCTGTGATACTTCACTGCCTCTAAATAGGCGCATCGAAAAGTTTTGGAACCCAGTTTTTGTTTTCAATATAAGAAAGGTTTGTATTAAAAAACAGCTTCTTCTATAGGTGAATATTCGAAGAAAATTTGTAGTCACCTGAAGATTACGACATCACAGTAACTGAGCACGACCTACGTCAGTTGTCGAGCCTGCCGTTTCTACTGCTTTAAATAGGTGAGATATTAAAAGCAACAACGGATGATGAGCGGTACAGGTACATGCAGAACGTGGGCAATACTACAGCCGATCGAACAAGCGATGACTTTTCTCAGCTCAAGACGACCCATGCTACTTTTGTGCAGGCCAATTAGTGCAATTCACAATAACTGGGTCGCTGAAAGATAGCAAGATGAAGCTGAGCTGGGTGATTCCCGATATATGTCAAACTACGCTCTTCTTTCGACGCAGCAAGCTAGCTTTCCTCCTCGTCTTTCCCCTCTCCAGTATTATTCCCCTCAGCGATATCGTCTACATCGTCATTGTTGGTCCAACTCACGAGAATCAGATACATCAAAGCAGGTATTTCGGTGAACACTGTAAAGGTGAGCTCGGCAGCAACGTTCCCACAGCTGAGCGTAAAGCGCAGCCGATTAATTCAGACAGCAAAGATCCCACGACATTTGGTAATCTTTCAGTAACCTTGAAACACCGCAAATAATCATAACAAACGCATGCACGTTCAGCAGTGTCAGTTGAACGCAGTGCAGAAGCAGTGGGAGCGTAAACGAGACCTAAGGAAAGAGGTTCAAGTGTGCTACATATATGCTAACATAGAAGAAAAGGGGCAATCTACTGAAAGAGTCGGCGTAGAAAGATTCCTTCCGATCGAACGGCATAAGAGAGCGGAATCACTGCATGCGTCCATAGGTTTTTAAAATTGAGTCATTAGCACTGTATCTACGATTGAGTATT
The DNA here is from genome assembly GCA_022844705.1 of Toxascaris leonina. NCBI lineage: Eukaryota > Metazoa > Nematoda > Chromadorea > Rhabditida > Ascarididae > Toxascaris > Toxascaris leonina. The sequence continues at coordinate 61,599 of JAARMF010000745.1, read as the reverse complement.
GCGCCAGGGAACATTTTCTTCATACTTACCGAGACAGCAAATCAATCTTACGCTTCAACTCTGCAACGGCGAGCCCAAGTTCATGAACCTTGGCCTTTTCTGCTTGAAGACGAGATGGCCAGTCAAATGCTCGTAGTGGATTCAACACCAGTCGCAAATTCGCCTGTTGTCGCTCCAGCTGAAGCACTGTTTGCTGAGCATGCTTACAAACAACGGCACCTTCAACAGAAAAAGGGAAGGGAATGAGTAGCCGCAATCGCCACTCCACGTTTTTCGTGGTCGGATGACTGCTTTGGATGCACTATTATGAGTATTTCCTACTCCTTGGAAGAACTGGAACTTGAACAGTTGAGGCCCTTCCAACATCGTTTCTCCCTCTCAAAATATTTTCTAGCGATCTTCCTAGTCGCCATCTCTACCACACTAACTTCTTCTAGTTGTATTTCTGCCCCATTCATGAACATTCGGTAATCGGTTAATCTCTAACATCAATATCATCGGTACAATCCCAACGATTACTTTCCTCTGCAGTACGTGACTATCAACGATCTTAACTGCAACATACACCATCGCACAATACACATAAAGACTCATGCAATTGATAAAATCGTGGAACCTGCATTATTTCTCTTAGATCATCATCATTCACTGATATGTCCAACTGTGCCAGACGCGCCTTCTGCTGTTCGATTGTTCGTTGCTGATTTTGGACAAGTCTTTCGAGATCAGCCAACGATAAATTCACTGTAAACCGGAGTCCGATATTTTGACGTTTAAATCATCAGACATCCTACGAAAAGATCTTCGAAAATGTTTCTACAGCGTTAAAAAATACTATGCAGACTGTGACCAGTGAGCTAATGTACTATCGCATCGCTGCGTTAGCACAGCAAAACTATGTATGCCAACAATTGAGAGTCAGGCATTAAAATCTTACCTCGCAACACATGCTACCGGAAGGAGGGACACAGAGGCTATTCGCTCAATCTTCCTCTCTCTTCCGCATCCGCTTTCCCTTCATCCTCTTTACTCTCCACAAACAGCCTAATTCACCTGAACCCTACAAACTTACTTTAACATCTAGATCTTGGTGCCTGAAATTTTGCACTTATACTGTGCACGAATCCGAAATGCTTGTTTGCCTAGCATTCGGCCTAAAGGTATGAGCACATGCTGTATAACCTCAAATGAGAATATAGCAACAACATAGGTTGTCTCGAAGCTCTGCTACTGGGGTACTTCTCAAATGAACTTCCACAGTACAACGGTACATAACGTTTACAGCTACGAAAACAAGTTTTTTTCGTGGAATTTTATGATAGCATAGGAGGCATCAATGAATGAAGTGCTTTTCACCTTTCGAGCAGCGGCGATCATTATAGACGCAATAGTAACTCGAGATCTATGGTATCCTACCTCCATCACAGTTTCCAATAAACTGAGTCATGTGTAATGTTATTTAAATTTCCAGTATTTTCTAAACTACAGATTTTTATGCACTATTTATCAATTATTCACTCGTAACTAAGAATTACAATCGCAGTGGAAAAATTGAAAGATCACCAAAGCGAGTATCAAAAACGAATATTTGACTCTAGACAAACTTACTCTCATGAGCGATATCTGCGGCTTCATCAGCTGGAGACTGCGAACCACTTGACCTATAACTAGAAATACTTTTGCTTATACTTCACTTGTTGACAGAGCACACAAAATGTGTATGAGTAAGGACATAACCGTATAAACAGCAAAAGAGATGGAAACAACGAAACGACAGAAAAGCAAAACTTCCTCAGAGGGTCTGAGCGAACAGACATTAAACATCTAAGGGTTCAGTACGCAGAAGCAGAAACGATGTGACCGCACTCCGAAAGACGAAGGGGCGGCCGTGATAACGATATGGACAGGTAGCAGACTATAGCTCCTCATAACACGAAAGTGGCAATTGTGTCTTTTGTGCGACACTCTTAGCGAACTTAAGCTGATGCTCACGTCAACTTTTGGTCGACATTGGTAAGGAACGAATGTGGCGGCTGTAGAGATGAGGAAGGAAAGGAGGGAGGTCCTATCATGTATGATTTCATACCTCAATGCTATCTACATTCTGCACAACCCATTTCACAATCTTACAGTACACAATCAATGTGCGTTCCAGCACGAAAGTGAGAATCACCTTGAACGTGAATATTTTAAAAACAAATCAAACAGCACAACATGGAACACAATCATTCAAACGAAGAAAACAGCAACTGTAATTATTACCGTAAAAAACAACTCCCATCACTCGTTAATGAGTACACCAGAAATGACGTTGACAACATCGTCGCAACCAACCTTTGCAGTTATCCAACATTTGAGATAAAGTACACTTAACACTCCCCCAAATATTTCTAAGAATTAAATGATAAAAGGCAAATAAACAAGACTACGACCTCGAAACAAAAGTCTTAAGGTACAAGAAATGTTAATATCGTTTCTTCTTCTCTGCCGAGCTGACTCGATGGCATCTGGCAAATTCAGTGAGCGAATTCCTGTTCGACGGATTGGCCGATAGAAGCGAATAGTGTTTCATGTGAATCGTTAAGTTTTCAATAGGTAACGATAAAGCGAAAAAGCAACAACATACGTTCCCCTATCGGTGGAATTACGACTGTAGGTATGAAAGGCATTAAGGAAAATGTTCGGCCTTGTTGTCGAGCAGCTCGTTCCGCGTGTAAGTGAATTGTAACGACGTTCAATTACTTCATGATAGGCTGAAAGCAGTGACGAATTTGTTCGGCATTTTTTCCCTACAATTTCTGCAGCATTTTTCTCTTATTTACATTGCACGATTTTGCATTTGAAAAAAACGACTACTACCCATTACTCGGAGGTACTCGTTTCTTTTAAAAAAACGAGTATTTACCAAACTACAATATTGAGACCACAGTTGGAAGTGCTGATTTCAAAAACTTCAGGAACATTTTTCTACGGAATAAATCACCTAACCAGCCAAACACATGAAGCATTCTTTTAAACAACTCCGTTTGAAGGAGGGCAAAAATAACGCAAAAGAAAGAAAAAATAAAGCTGCAGCTAAGCCGAATGAGCATATGCTCGGACACAAGTAATTATTCTCTCTTTGGCGAAATATATTAAAAGTGAAGGTATGGTGGTATCTATAACAAAGGAAAGTTGTAATGGCAATTCTTTGTATTTTTTCTCAATGCAAGGCTTCATATTCAGAGCAAGCGAAAGTCGACCTGGAGGTGGAGGCCTATTCCTCAACGATCCAGTTTGCGCAGCTGGAAGAAAGGAAGCGCTGTGAGACTGCTGTTGCCAAGGCGGTTGTCTATCAAACTGGTGAAGTCCACCTAAACGAAGAAAATATACTAAAAATAAACTGCAAATTGCTGTTATTCGGCTGCAAAGTCCACAAGACGCAGAGGAAAAATATCCGATCACAAATGAAACCACTGGCGGCTTCAACTCCTTCCTGCCGCATACTGTGGTAGCATCATATAGCTAGGATCTTAATCGATCCATTTCATAAATAAATCCACATCAATGCTTCCGCTGTAGGGACCTAGACTTCCCTTAACTGTTCAAATGGGACATAAACGAGCGGGTCAACAGAAATAGACTGCGGGTGGGCCAAGTGATATACTCACCCACATCTGCGCATGTGAAAATATTTTTGTTCTTTTTCAAAGAAGAACATATTGGTAGTGGAACTGCTGTAACAATATTCACTTCTCTAAGTAATACTATGCTGTTATTTTCAAATTCCAAGCTATATTCTAAAGTCATTGAAATAACTCTCGTTGAACGATAGCAATCGCGCGCCATGGACTTGAACGCAGGTCGCCGGTGTTCTGGACATTGCACTTCAATAGGAATGCATCTCTTTTAATATCGCGATATTTTCATTTCCTATTACACGTTAAATGAGCCATCTGCAGAAAACTTCCAGACTTCCAAATAGTGGTGGAAGTGAAGAAATCAACTAATCTAATTAAAAGCAAAAAGCAAATGCTAAACCAGTTGTGATATTCTTAACGGCTTGTTATGAGGTCATGAGAAGGAACCAACGAGAAGCAAGCGAGAGAACGCTTCTTATGTAACCGATCGACGAGCTTGTCGAGATGGAATGAGGACCACCATCACCAACGAGTGCACCCTTCGAAGCGAACTCATTTATTGCCCCTGATGCTTCAGAGCTACGGCTCTGTTGTGATGCGTATTGTATGGAGGCCTAAATGCAAAATACGCGTCACTGCAATTTTTACGTTCACACCAATCGGAGGTGAAGAAAGGAGGAATTTTTCACAAAAGAGACCAAAAATTGAAATATATAGTGATTTGGCACTTCCAAAAAGGATTTTTTCTCGATTCCCTATACAGATGGCATAGATGTTTGCAGAAAAGTAACAAACAGAGTACTGCTATTCTGCTGCGTTTATCCATGAGAGAAAACAGGGAGATAAAAACGATAGAAGAAATGAATAAATGCAAAAAAGTGGTGCTGAGATTGGATGGAATATAAGTAAGGCGAACCGAGAAGCTGTTTTTCGGACCATTACTTGATGACTGTGTTGGCTGTGATGTGCAGCTCGAATCAGTATCCGATAACGCTGGGTTGCCAACTGCAGAAGATAAAGGTGTAGAGCCTTCGAGATGCTTCAATACGAAACTAACGTGATGAGAATGCTGATCCCATTTCCTCAGCATCTCCAATGGCCGATCCGTTGGTGCAAGACTCCTCTCCTGAACTGAGACTGTTCATCCAACTTTTCCTTAGTGGGGGAAGGATGATAGGTGATAAAAACGAACGCAGAGTTCAAATCTCCGATTTCATTGAAAATTAATCACCTTTTGCATCTTAGTGCTTGCATAAAATTATTTGACGAAGTCTGTCGGCGATTTAGAAGCTTCAGAAGAAAATATGTAAACATAAGTGAAGGGTGGGATAAATATTTATCCTAGAGAAAAAAAAAACAAATTCACGAAAAGCGCTTACTGCATCTCGATACTTCTCGACCAAAACAAAACGTCCTTTCTGTCCAGTTGCGTGCGCAAGGGCATAGATTATTTGTGCACAGGTGGTGCTCTCAGTGAGGCCTGAAACGCTTCGTTCCACTCCGTCAACATTCACTTTCAGTTCCATCCGACAGGTGTCGTTCGAAATTGCCCTCTCAACGAACGCTTAAAAACCTCTACTCATACACTGCGAAAAAATAACAACACAACGTTTGCAGCAGAATGCTACGAAAACTTTACGACACAGTAACGTGTCGTGAATTTTTATGCCATATACAAATATACAAACAAATAGACACTCATATACAAACTATCTTTTTATGCCCTGCACTCTAATAATTTAAGGTCAGTCTAGCCACAACACTTCCTCTCATAAGTTTTTTCAACCAGCGGTCCACACATGGCTAAAATTAACACTTGTGGATCTGCGCATAGCCAAACCTGGACCTAAGCCCATCGCACATTCATGGTTAGAAACCACTGACGCTCTACTAGCCACATTTCAAAGACGGTCCTAATGACGGCCGCTCTACTAGCCACATTTCAAAGACGGTCCTAATGACGGTCGCTCTACTAGCCACATTTCAAAGACGGTCCTAATGACGGTCGCTCTACTAGCCACATTTCAAAGACGGTCCTAATGACGGTCGCTCTACTAGCCACATTTCAAAGACGGTCCTAATGACGGTCGCTCTACTAGCCACATTTCAAAGACGGTCCTAATGACGGTCGCTCTACTAGCCACATTTCAAAGACGGTCCTAATGACGGTCGCTCTACTAGCCACATTTCAAAGACGGTCCTAATGACGGTCGCTCTACTAGCCACATTTCAAAGACGGTCCTAATGACGGTCGCTCTACTAGCCACATTTCAAAGACGGTCCTAATGACGGTCGCTCTACTAGCCACATTTCAAAGACGGTCCTAATGACGGTCGCTCTACTAGCCACATTTCAAAGACGGTCCTAATGACGGTCGCTCTACTAGCCACATTTCAAAGACGGTCCTAATGACGGTCGCTCTACTAGCCACATTTCAAAGACGGTCCTAATGACGGTCGCTCTACTAGCCACATTTCAAAGACGGTCCTAATGACGGTCGCTCTACTAGCCACATTTCAAAGACGGTCCTAATGACGGTCGCTCTACTAGCCACATTTCAAAGACGGTTCTAATTACGGTCGCTCTACTAGCCACATTTCAAAGGCGGTCTTAATGACGGCGTATTCATGATTTGAATGCAGTCGTTTAAAGTTTTGAGAGAGTACAGCAGCCGACGCAGTGGATACCGTTCAAGTTATTTTTATTGCTGTCAGGACCGGGTGAAAAGAATGCTGGCAGAGTTCGCGTACGATGAACGATGACATTCATCAAAGCCAAGCAATGCACTTTCATTTGAAAATAATTCAAGAAATGTAGACCACTTCACCTCCCGTTTATACTTCGCCTCACTGCGAAAGAGCAAAAATAAATGAAGACCTCAAAACGGGCAAAAAAAAAATGACAGAGTGGTTGCAAAAAGCATCAATTCAGAGATGAACACCTCAGATGGTCACTAGAACTGCAGTGGAATGCTTAAGCTATATGACCATCAATGCGGTCTTAATCCCTATTGAAGCACATTTGTTTTCTTCGTTTTTGAAACGCGAGTAGGAGTGTTTATAGCAACACCTTCATGACATCACTGTTTACTGAACGCGAGAACATTGGAACACGGAAAAAGCTTTGAAAATTTTTAGACTACAACTATGAAGGCAATAAGAAGTTTGCTCTCTCGGCATATGTTGACAGCGGGACTTGCGTCAATTTCGATTTCCGCAGCGAATGACAAACCTGACTCCAACTAGTTACACCTGAGTTGGCCTCACAAGTCTGGTTGTAGTCTCATCTCGCGTGATGCTTAGAGAATATTTTAAAAAAAAAAAATTGTATTTGACCAAGTTGTTCAACATTTAAGCAAGGAGAAAACAAGGGTAACTTGAGCATGCAGGTAGATTTTTTGTGAGGCAGATAATACAGGAAACAGTCTTCTGTTTTAATGAGCTATGAAAATTATGCGGAAAAGTTGAGAAGTGTGAGACGCATCGCTGTCGGCACTCACTAGTTTCCTCAAATCGCCACAATACGTGCCATATCCTGGCTTCAACTAAACTGCAGCGTGTGGCTAACTGTGAAGCAGTGAGGTGATGCAAAACGTCATACAGATGCTAGAATGAAACAAAAAAAAACATGAAAACACCGCAGATGCATTTCTAAGCTTTCGATATTCCAAGTCTCACATTAAAAAAAAAAACAAAAAGCAAAAGGATGCACTCAATACAATACAGAATGCATATGTTAGTACATCCTTTTCCGCACCAATCAACACTCGTTTGGTAGACATTTGCAAGCCTCTCGATCTTTTGACGTCTCGCTCAGATCGTAATCGAAGAGACCGACCAATAAAAAGCAGTTCACACACAACATTTATGCTTAAACATGCTTCTTTAGTATTTTTGATTTTCGCAACGCACAATACTGCATCACTGAGGAGAGCAAAATAAGTGCTCTTGTACAAGGTGTCGAGTAGTGCGATGAATTACGCAGTCAATAACGATGTTTATAAAGAAATTCCCGTTACCATTGATGAATAAAGCAAGCTATTTCTATAACAAACGTATTATCACCTTGGTCACCTTTCGATCACGTGGAGAATAATTATGACGAAGCACTGACATACGGAGCAACTGTTACAGATTGAGCTATATGCAAGATGCTCGCTGTTTCGCTGAGAACGTCGCTTGGTCTCACGTGCTGACCACGCCTGTGACATCTTACGCTTGTGTAAGAGTCACCACAATCGCTTACGACCGTGCCATTATGTCACGATATGACCGAGAAGCTCATGAACGAATTCATAGGTGATTTGAAGAGAGATTATTATGAACGTTTTGACCGGAAAATGAGTGGGTACGTGGGAAGGCGCATCGGAAGAGTTAGTATCAACTAGTTCAATAAATGTTAATGGATAATAAACATGCGTTGTAAAGCATTCATATTTTGATTGATCTGAGTGCCTAAAATAATGCAGAAGTTCGATAAGTGGTCTCATTGACAAAAACCTTTGAAGCATTCCTTTCCGGCATAGTCACTTGCACGATGCGACCATGTAAAATGCTGTAAGAAGCCGTGTAAACAAACGCATCTGTAAAAGCTCCAACATTATATAACTTCTTTCGAGCATGACAGACTAAGCCGAAACTTGGTGAAATAAGTGCAGCATATCTGGGACCATTTCCACAACCCTCGCGTCAGCCGTTCCCCAGCTGCGACTATTCCACGTACACACAATACACATAGTTAAGGATATAACTGCTAGTTCGGTAAAAGATGTTGTGTGCGTTATGCATATTCACTTGTTTCTGTAAGTGCATAAATAATCACGCTGCTAATATGTCAAGGGAGTAAAAATGTATCGAAGATCGAACCAGTTTCAGCCTTCTAATTCCATAAAACTCGATACACACCACAAACTTTATAAGACATTATTGTGCGTTGATAATCCGACAAACTGAGCGATATACGCATGCAAAATAACAACAATGCTCAGTGAGGCTAATGTGTTAAAAAGATGGCATTCCTCAATGGTGAAAATGCAAGCCGCATAATCTGATCTGCGATTTAAAATTTAACCAGTGAAGCGATGTAAACCAGTCGACTGGTGTTTCGGTGAATAGAATGAAAAGAATTCGTGATAGCAGAGTGTCACTCAGGGAGCCACTGTACATAAAGAGCTAAAACGATTGCTCAACGCAAAAATTAAGTTACCATTGTCCTATATTTGAAGAACGTACGCACAGTAGCAACACAAACAGCCTCTCTGAGTGACACTTTTATTAAGACGATTTATTAAGACGACTACTGAGAAATCTGCCGAGCGAAAACGAATTTTTATGGCGAACAACGTTGGTACAGTCCGGCAGACGAGTTACGAAAACAAAGCGAATGAAATCGCTAATCAACAATTGCACACAAGATCCGGGCGAAGGTCAGCCATTGCCGAAGCTGACCACAACCAGTAAAATTTTTTTCAGGCAGTGCAGCGTTCCCTTCAAACTTAGTTATTGTATTAAGAACTGCAGATCGACCTTGCAGATTCTCTGTCAATACCTGTTCTCCCCGATAGCTGACACCTGAAGAAATAATTTGGCTTGCAGTTCCTATGGCGCTTCGAGGAAGGGGAGCGAAAGCTGGTATTCTCCACATACAGATTACGCCCATCGGAACATACTTTTGCACCTCTCCTGTTTAATGAGCGAAAGCAAATGCGCAGATAGACAGACCCCACGTACGCCTAGATATGACATTGCCATGATGTAGAAAAAAGGTGATTTTTTGCAAAAATTTGTGTTATCGCCAATATATGCGAAAAAACTGCCCGCAAATTATGAAAATTTTATACTCAATCGCATGCAGCGAATCAGTTTTCTCTTGTGAGATAAGTGTCCGAGAATGAGCCCCAGCCAATATGAATGTGCTGAATGTGTCGGCGGTGCGTGCGTTGAAGAACGCTTTCGACATCATTTTTCTGCTGATCCAGCGCAGTGATAAAGCATGAATCGTTGCAACGGCAACCAATCGACTAACCACCCAACGATCAACTTAACCAACGAATCAGCCAAACTATCGCGGCATTTATCAAGAGTTACAAGTGTTTAATCTGTGGAATGAATGTCGAAAAATTACAGACGCATTCACAAATTTTTATGAACGACAATTCGAAAAGAATTACCCACCACTGACGGCAAAGTGTCGCTTGTTGGTCAACATTAGTGTGGATACTCTAAACAAATCGACACAGAGGCAAATCTGCAAGCCGATATGAATTTTGGACAAAATTGCAACGATGATGAATCATCACGACCAACGAGATCTCAAATGACTTTACAATAAATTGCATCGACCATCACTGCAGTCGAAAGATCCATAAATGATTGCGAATCAAAAAAATACACTGGAGGGAAGATTAAAGGAGAGGGCGAAGAATGGAGTCATTTACGATTTCAAAATGTAAGTGAGCCACTGAAGGAAAACTCGTAACTCTAAAGTCAACTATGCGATTCCAGAGAGAAATAGTCTTAAGAGTAAATTCTACAAGCAAATTGAACATTTCTGGCCATAGTACTCAATAAGCAGCCATCTGGAAGCCATTTCAAACGCTAATACTGAGGATTAGAGATCATAAGGTAAATGGAAAGTGATACCCGCATGCGAGGTAAAACAAACTTGGTAAGCGTGCCAGTAGCACAACTGGTAGAAAGAAGAGTGACAGAGATAATCAAAAATAAATTATGTAGGAGGACAGCGGCTTTCGGAAAAGATTCTGAGATAGCAGAAGTGTTGAGATGAAGCATCAAATATAGTAGGTATCAGTACAGAATACTGATGAAGACTGCAGCGCTTCCACGAGATAACTATGGAAGGAACGTATTTCCTGGATGTTAGATTTCGCTGTGGGGGAAGTGGAAGAAGATATTATACAACTTCTCTTTATTTAATATGGTAATACACAGTAATTAAAACAAGCTGCGAAATGATGCGCAAAGATTTGCGTTTTATCCGTCGGATGTCTATCGTCATTAAATTTATAAGACCCTTTCTTTCATTTACTGCTTTCTTCAAAAAATCTACCACATATAAAAACATATCGTGATGATAAAAACATTGCGATTCGCCGTCATGGGAAGCGAACGCACGTAAGGAAGACATCCCAGATGGAAGTAATGTTGCAGCAACGATAACCAATAGCACTGCCAACGGAGACGCAAACTTCTAACTGAAAGGCCGTGAAGGCCGTTGTTTTGCCTCATATGGCTACATTCTGTTCTGTACCACACAGTGAAGCCTCCTAGTGATGCAAATCACCGCTAACAAGAACAATTATTTCAAGTGTCTGTACAGTGTGGAGATGACGATGTACCATGATAAAGAAAAACGCACTCGCTCCGATAAATTGTACCACAATGTGTTCCCGTTGTTTACTTATCAACTCAAGGGCACAGTTCCACAATCGGGCTTAACGCGAATTGTCTAAATTTATTGATCAAACAACACATGATTCTCTAGATGTTGTTTACTTCTTTGAAAAAGGAACAAGCGTTGTTTTGAAACAAGCGACAAACAAATGCTGCAGCATCAATCGACCCCTGCCAAAAGAAGTACAGAGAGAGGTTTAATTAAAACCCACGACAACAGCACATAACCAACGGTTGGTTGTTAATGAGTGGGCGCGTTGTGCGCGTCCCATTTGCCGGCAAAGAAACTATCTGAGACACGCAAAGGGCATCACCAGTCCGTCAGAGATGCAGACAGCAACAGCGCTGCTGTGTTATGCGAACGGATCGCTCGGCAATGCCCCCCACAGGTGCATATAACGTGGTCGTTGTTGTTGCGAGGAGCACGTGCTTGCTCAAGCATGCATTTGTCCCAGAATCGGTCGTTGTGGCATAACCTGTAATCTGAAGGGACGTTTTTTAATGCGCCTTACGTGAAGAAATGTGAAGCTTCGTTGGATGGCATTACAATTATGCTGAGGGTACTTTTTTACTGGAATCGTCTGATTAAAAAGCCATTCATAGCTGTTTCCACAGCTTTTGAGGCCCTGTCTTCAGTAGTGTACTCAAGAAATCCTCGTATATATGCGGTTAGGCAGTGAGGCTTTAACAAATAAAGTCGGCCTTAATCGTTTTGAGGGTTAAGAAGACGACAAGGAAAATTGAAGGGAGGCAAAAAAGAGTTGCTGCCTGCCTGTGGCTCGATCTGTACTTCTTTGGCTCTTTGGCAGTACCTGTTAGAAGCAAACTTCCCTTTCAATTGTTTAAGCTCGAATTTCACACAATTTCTTCCAGAAACCAACGAGCTTCACATCGTCTTTGCTCAATTTTTATAAACAGGTAAAGTTTTTTTCCTCCTTGATACACACCTCCCCCATTGGAAGTTTTTCATCTTCGATCTGCGATGGAAACAATTCCGAAGTGCTCATGTGAAGAAGTCGAAGCTCGATGCACGCATTTCTTAGCATTATCATGAAACATTTTCAAAATTGGCACCCTCATGGATAGCTTTCCTTTGTCTTCCACTGCGACCGCTTTGAGCTTAGCTTTATTGTGGTTATTCTTCTACATCTTGAAACATGAATTTCTGGAAGCGTCGCTGGACTTTGCCTCCGAAACTTGCTGATGAGTCGCATCGATTGTCCGCTTGTCAACTTCCTTCCGTTCGTAAAACATAGTGGGGTGTTAGTTAAACGTGTTCTGGTCTCTGAGAAAGTCTGTGTCGACAAAGCAGAGAAACATTGAGGTCGGTTGCTGTCACTTCGTTGCCTTCTCTCTTCTTCGGAAAGTAGAAGGGTTTTTAAATTTTAATGAAGTTTTTGATGAAGTGGCCTGCTTTTTAGCTAAAAATTGCAGAAGATTAGTTGCGGTTATGAAGTTTTGGGTTATTGACAAAATAATCTCTACACTTCTTAAAGCCCCAGAACTTTTCCTATCGAAAGCTTTTCTTTGAGTTACCAGGGCTTTCCTCTTTTCGGAAATGTACTGAACAATGACGTTGGTGAAATATGTTGTTAAGACGAAGTGAGGGATACGCCGATGTATCGCGCTGAAGGCAATCAAAAGAGTCATATTGGAGAGGTGCGAATGCTATCTGCTCGAAAGCATTCCGCCAGCAAATTAGACAATAAAAGCAATAACGGTTGCCAAAATTAACCAAAAAAGGACAGTGCTTAGTGTGACACTGGAATCGATGTGTGACTATCGCTGACGGAAATCGCGAACGTTGCTTCTAGCCTCACCATTCCACTTTCCATAAAAGCGCATTTCTGATTTCTCTTTCATATATCTCTTGCTTATCGATTCGCAATTTTAAGGCAGACGTCGAAACATCGAAAATTATTTCGTATTATGTGACAATGCCGCAATACCCTGAAATAAACATCTTCTTTCCTTCCCCATCTCCTCCTCCAGCGGGCTCTGGCTAATTCTTGCCTCGCTATCTTTTCTTTCCTGTCACTGAGCTTAAGAAAACGTTTTATTTTCATACAGACGTAGTGGTATTGTACTTTGCCAGATTTCTGAGGAATGTACTTTTCCCTCAACAAATTCATCTATGGAAACTTTGGGGAGTTTATAGTCCTCAAAGGAAAGGCTTGAAGTATTGCGAAAATGAAAGTGATTTTGGGCAACAGATGGGTCCATAGAACACCTCAAGTAGGCAAGAGATATAGCCGTGACGGAACTGTGTGTTGTAAGAGTTCTAACGAAATTTCTTGACGCAGATTCATGGAATTTTCTGGAAACAGTACAGAGTAGAAAAAGCGGAATAACCATCTTAGTGCACACGTTAATCCATATATAGTAATGGATAATATTGGGTATATAACCAGAAACCTATGACACTGAAATGAATAGTTTCCTTTGATTGTGAAATCGTGAAAGGTTTATGCGGCAAAGCGTCAAGAGTATATTTGCTTCACTTGTATAAGTGACCCACAAATGCGATCGGAATCGAAGCAAGCTTCAAATAGGTTACGTCACTAAGACCCTTCGGAGTGAAAGAAGTAATGTTATCTCGTTTTTTTCCTCAGACAAATTGTTTTATGTCATATCCTTCCGAGAGAGATTTTAACTTCTTTCAGTCCATTCTATGAGGTTATCTCAGTGCGAAGTTTCATTTGCACAATAATTTGCATCATTTATGTTTATGTACTACTCATATGACGTCATCATTTAAATAAAACTATTAATGAAATATTGGAAGCGAAAGCTCTGTGGTAGATTCTCGTGGGAGCTACGATGGATAATGTTTACTCGCCGCGAAAAATGGTTTAAACAAGGAGGTGTTTTCCATCATTGACCACTTATTTTCATCACCGAAGAAATCGAATAAAACGCAAATTTAGTTGTTCTCGAAATGAGAATGGGAATGTATACATTAGTTTATTTTGATTATTGCAATCTTTATTTTAATGGATGGAACTGCAAAGTGGTATTGCCCATATAGCGCAGATGTCTCCTCTTTTTGCCTGTTTAGCACTTTCAGCTCAGGAGACCCACCAGCCGAGATGCAGTGAAGCTTTCGTATTGAATACTAACCCACCTTGGGGTCATCATTACTTAATTTACCCTAATAGCTCTCAGCCTTGCTGCTTCATGCTCCTATAGACTGTCTTTGATTTTGTTCCGCTCGAAACATTTGCTGCTTTCGCTTGGCATCATTATTGGAAAAATAATGGAAATTGTGGGATAAGTACGGCGACTTCTACGAAAACTGTATTCGAAAATCATTCCAACAGCCGATAATCTAAGAGCAGAGGTACATCTCACTGAGCATCTGATAAGGCGGCTTCTCAGAGAATCCAAAATGATCAAATGCTCGATTTTTTTTACCAGATTTTCGGTCGCCGTCGATGCCGAAAAGGAGATCCTTACGAACGTAAAAAGACTTTGATTCCGTCAGTGAAATTGATATTGTTGACCCCTAGCAACATTCGGTTCGACGTGAACTTTCACTTTCCAAAAAAGTTAGATGTCGTGAGTCGGTCACTTCGTTCATCGGGTTCCCTCCTTCACTGTTGCTTACCGATGTCATTATTTTCCTACTTATTCAACTAATCTACGAAATGACTGCATATTTTCTGCCTCATTAAATAAGCAGCTGTCTTATGTCTAGAGGAAAGCTTGGACAGGGCGTTTTGCAATGAAAATTTTTGAGGCATTCGGGTGGCGGAAATTTTTGCCCCAATTCCTATTATCTATCCGAACAAAATGTGAACAGCAAGACTAAACCTTTTCCTTTCCCATTTTTCCCCGCTTTCTGAACCTTGCTTTATCTTATTTGGTTTGTAGAAGCCGATCGGCAAAATGCCCAGATTGCGATTTGGATCCTTCACGTATATTCGCGTTTTTGTTCTTACATTTTAAACAGGTGTTAGTATTTTCATTTTTTTTTCATTCACTGGAGTATCTGCATGTGATTCCAGACACAGATACAGTTCTAACATTATTCAAGATTCAGGCAAGTGGATGAATAAATAAATCACGATGGCAGTTAATTGACTAAATCCAATGAATAGACTCCCGCACTCGTCAAATCGACCGGTCGGCGTAGTGATGGTGAATCTTATGTCCGATGTACTATGTTCGACGATGAGCTTGTTGTCAAAAAGTTAAGGTGCAAGCGAAATGTCATTCGTTCATGGGGAACGTGTTCCATGTTCGCAAAAGATATAATACGTAGATTCCCGTCTCGAGCAGTCAAATTTCACAAGGTTAGCATCAATTAAGCACTGTTTTAGCACTGTTATGTGATTTAGCATTGTTATGTGATTTAGCACTGTTATGTGAACAACGCGTGCGATTTTCACGTCATAATATCTTCTACATACTGACATATTCTTCATATAAATTGGAATCGATGTGTAGCATTCAGTCTTAGCAGTGACGTTTTGCACCAATGAATGCATTTCGATGGCCTTCATTGGCCAATAAAATTCCATTGAGAGGGGCGATCGCGTGTCGAATGCACAACGTTTGTCAACAGCGGAACGCCGAAACAAATACAGCTAATTGAGTGCTAAGAATTATCGCGCATAAATTGGTGTCCCGCAAGGAGTGAGTTTCGGTAATGAACGCAGGCATTGTGCTGCGAGGTCATCTCAGTGGATAGGTCTTAGTCCCATTGATTAGAATCGCATTATTGAGATGCCGCGATGTCCAACTATTAGGTTGATGGTATGCTAGTAGTGCAACTGGTATAATGACTTGCCCCACTATGTTGATATGCTGGTGTCAGGTTGACAGTGGTGATGCTATTGAATGTGGACGATGTTTTTACCCAACACAATCGCCGAGCTTTATGCTCTGGCCATGGCATTTGAATTATTTCCGACTAATCAGATCATTTCTGCGTCCACTTCTGAACTTTATCGCCTACAGTTCACTATACCGCTACCATTTCTGTGCTGGTAGCCATCGCGTCAACGGCATATTTCTATGCTGAGCCTAACAACGGCGACGGGCATCTTGTGTGAGGCTACTGGTATACCCTATAATACAATAGTTAAGCCTCACAGTCGGCTATTTTTGGCCACAAAATTCATTTAGTTTTGGGCATAGCGAAATGCAATCAATGACGTATCTTTCGATCGTCAAACATAAATGCTGTACAAAATGAATCAACTGCGGACAGAAAATGAATAATCGTTGCTATTTTCTTGGCTTGACTTTGCTGTGAGCAATAGTTATGCAGTCAGATGTTATTTCCGTCAAAATAATGTTGAGATATTTTTTCACTGTATTAAAACGCCCTTCAATGATAAGAAAATGAAAGATTTCCTGCGCAGCATTATTTCTCTTCTTCTTACAAGCGAGCATCCACCTCTTTTTTATACGGAATACCGTCCGTCCAAAGGAATACTCGTAAGAAATATTCTCTGCATAGTTGACTGCAAAAACTCATCGATTTCTTTAAAATGAGTGAAGTTTGTACTGAAAATCGATGGGTTTTATGTGAAGATTGCATAAGTGTAAAATGACTGATTGAGAGCGGAATGGGGCAGAGGGCGTGTTGAGTACTAATGCCACATTTTTCCTCTGATTGAGTGACAAACTGCTGTTGATGTTGGACGATCAGCTAAAATGATTTCTTAACTCTATGCGCTCAAAATCTTTTCAAAAGATGCTTGAGCTAATCAATGAAAAGGAGTTCTCACTGCTTTGTTCTTGAACTGCTTAAAGTGTCTGTGGGTAAATTTAAAAAAAAAGGAAAAAGGGAAAAGAATTTCTCAACTTCTTTTGTCAACGCTTCATTGAAAATTGCCCTAAAAGACATATGCTGAGAATTGAGCGTAATTAGAGGAACCAGCAAATGCCGTCCATATTGCAAATCGACATAAGCATGCTGCTTCTTCATTCACAACACATTCTCGTTAATAGATGTGCCCAATTGTAGATCAATAGAGTACGCAACGAGGATATTATTCGTGTAGCCGCAGAGCACTTCTCCATTCAAATGATTGTCCCCAAAGAATTTGCCTCAGACGGATTCTTGCAGTCTTTTATTTGGCCCTTATACTTCGTTCATCTCAATCGGTTGCCGCGTAAAGCATCCTTTCATTCTTATCTGTTTTTCTTGCTGAATGCCACTGATGATTCGCAAGTACAGAAGCTAGTGTCCAGCGAATGCCCCATAAGATGCGCAAAAAAACGTGCTATTGTAATACATCTCTCTTTTTTCTCAATACTTGCTGTGTCGTCGCAGCTCGTTTATACGTATTCACTGTGTTACGTTTACATTTATGCATTCTGATAATGCGAAGCACAAAAAGTTTCCCATCGTTTGCGGTTGCGTAAAACTTTAACACAACCTATTCCGGCACATTGTTGTCAAGCAAAGCAGTTGGCCTATCGTAGTATTACACCTCACTTTTTTGGTCTCACACAATGAATACAGATCAAAGCGAAATCCCCCATTGTCGATAGGCAGGTGTTTTTCAGAGAATAACAATTTCCTAAAAATTGTCTTCGTCGTGATGATACCAGAGAATTTCAAAGATTCGACATGTGTGCTATACGCCTATGAACGATAATAATGCACTAAACTATACGATTGCAGATGTTGGTTGCATCCTGCGGCTAATGGCACTGAGTTCATCCGGCTTTTAGTTCGATAAAAGCGTTCCTTGCTGGTGTATAGCTGAAATGTGTGTTCTCGACTCTCGAATAGCTCGTGATGGCGTCTTCTTCACAGAGCGAAAATCTTTCCAACAAACATATTTGAAAGTGAACGCTTCGAAGAGGATTACTGCAGCCCCATTCGCAAGGATAAATTCCATTGGCTCAAATCGAAAAAAAAGTCGTGGCATGCAACATGTAGTGGAACGCAATACATAACAGTTAGAAAGCAGTGTTCAGTGCTCTAAGCGATATACAAGAATTCATGCGCTTTTCTTCCTTTTTGCGCCATTTTCTTTATGTTGTTTCATGCAAAACATAACACTCAAAAACTAATTTTCTACATGCACGAAATGTATTTTACATTGAAGCAAAAATCACGCTACCGCCAATTTCCGAGAGATGCTGTGATGGGAGAGGTGGAGCGATGGGGAGGAAGAGGGAGGAAGGCGCAGCTGATTCGTTGAAGTGGCAAAATTAAAGAGGGTTCCTCTCAGCTGAGGAAGAAGAGCATGGAAATGAACCGTTTTCAATTTTGAAGTTTATTGGAACGATAGTGCTGTTCGTTATAGGGATGACAAATATTGAGCGCAGAACAACTGCAAACAGCAATATTTTAGAGGTCAATCAATTTCCGCTCGATCTTAGAAAAGCGTTCGAAGATAATATGGGCTGGTTGAATGCCGCAAACGTTGTTGCACGCTGAATCCCACGTAAGGCTGCTATATAAATGTTGTTTGCTCTGGGAGGTGTGAATGAAATGCTGTTTCATGCAACTTATTTATCGAATGAGTTGTGTCGATTACTTCATCATATAAGCGATGCTTCTTTGCTATTAAATTTGAAGGATCATACACATATCTGATTCTATTCAAAATAGTCAATGCGCTCCACTGATTACACCCTTTTCAAATATCCGCTCTACTACAATGTACTGTAGTGAAATCCTCCAAAGTGGTGGTATGCAGAATGCGAGGTGTTTTACAGAATTGTGCTAAATAACGGTGTATAGGAAATACTATTTATATGTGCTGATGTCATCATTTCGTGTGTCGGCTTTTGTCACGATCAACTGTTGAGAACTTGACCGTCGAATGGTGAATATTAAAGTGTGAATGGCCTAGGCTGACCAGCCGAACTTTCAATCTGTAGAATTTCACTGAACGCCAGTAAACTTCAGAAGTGTTTATGAGTAAGGCGCTCGCTCAACGACTTTTGTTGATTCCATCTGTTTCTTCGACTGATTCCGGACAAGGCACGAGTCGAGAAGGAGCTTTCAAGCGTCTCTTCACCTATCCTCTTGTCAGGGTTGGTTTCATCTTCTGAGACGTTTTCATGCTTTATAGTGAATGAAAGTTCTTACCCTCAAATATGTGTGCATTCCAAATCGATGTACCGTATCTAAGAATTTAACAACAAATGAGGAAAAGAAATGGAGGTTAGTGGCATACGAACCCATTTGTTTCGACTCGGCTGTGTCGCAGTAATTGAAATAAGGGAAAAAACAAGTTTGGTTTGGATCGCTTCTGCATTTCCTTCAAAAGGTGCTCGTAACAAACAGCTGATTATTTGCTATCGAAAATGTGAGTTTTCGAAGAGGGGGGAATGATTTAGTTCTCAACGGATTGATTTGGATTCAGGCTGTTATGAAGGAGCGTGGTGGTCGATGTGACACTACTTGTCACCTTGTCATGCACGTTTGAGGCATCACACACACACCATCATTTGCAAAGGTTCTGGAGGTGCGGGAAGCGCTCATGTTTGATCCGGATGACCCTATCACATTTTGAGTGTTTAATTTTCTTGTGGCAACATTTCGGAACTTCGCTCATAAAATTTTAGCATTGCATTGGTTTTCAAATTCCGTATCTTTTGCTATTGCTGGCTTTTGGAGCTTTGCTAACGCTTCGTTCTCTTCCCTGCCAATACATTCCTCTCCTTCATAAATTGCTGCCTGCCCTCATGCTTTCTCGAATCAAATCTGACTTAGATTTCACTTTAGCCATATACGTTAAACGCTCATGCGTTTTCCTCATTAAGCAGAGCTGTTTTCTCCTTGGCTTACCATGAACCGGTCATTTTCCCTTCCTTCTTGAAGTTGCTGAACTCACTCAATGATATGTGCCGGGAATGGCGGCAGATCATATCTGAAACGTAGATGTTCAGTTGTTGGAATAATTATTCTGAAAATTGCACTTCACAGCTCCAATAATCGAACCTTCTAGAGCAGTGTGTTGAAAATGGGCCAAAACACGTGCACATAATACGCATGAGAACAGCAGAATATTAATAGGCATCTTTGGAATCATAGACAAGAAGTCGATATCTCATTCAACACGTCAATCAATTTTTAACCCTAATTTCACAATAATGCCCGCATTCAGTAAGTGACTATATGGAAAAAGGGAAGCTTGTATTTCGGTTTTGTGAGATTAAATGCATTTCAGTGAGATTATGGTTTCGAACACTTTTTTGAGAATATAGAAAATGTTAACTTGTGTTAGCTGGTTGATTCGCTTCAGATTTAGCGGCGTCCACTCTCAACTGTTGAATGCTCTCATATGCACATTTATCTCATTTGTTTTCATCTATTTGATTACACATTTCGGTCTCTCAAATCACTCTATATTCCGCATGGAGAGTTATTCTATCTGATGGAAAGTACAGAAATACTGGAGGTTCAAAAACTTGGGCCTGTCAAATGCAACATGTAGGTGTGCTATCGCACGTATAAACTTCCAAGTAAACGTTTGATGCAGCAATGTTCCTTGAATGAAAGAAACCCCAATTTTGGTAAACCTTCTCAAAATTTTATTGCACATTAGCCACGAATCACATGTAGAACTCGTGCATAAGCAGAATGATGCTTTTCTCGCTAGAAATTAAACGTCTCCTTCTTACAAGACAATGTTGTGAGTTTTAATTTTGCTTTCGTTTGTTGAAATATGGTGTTGTGCAGTGTCAAGATTAGGCAATACATATTTGTCAGAGGTGTGATATGGACGAAGAAATGCGCAAAGAAGCAGTAAAAATTGTGACGAAAGCATGCGAGAGGAATTCCGACAACAATCAGGTAAATTCTGTAGTTTTTCTAGGTCAACGGCATCCCTCAAATTTGTCGGAATTATTCGCTAGCTAGGTAAACATTGCTGAACTATTCATTTGAATAATTGCTGATGCATTTCCTCACAAGCAAGCTAATTGTTGAGTTCATATAGAGACTGTGTTATGTGGCTCAAACCTTGCTCCTATGTACCTAGTGAGGTGTAAAAGAAGTGAGATAAATCGAAGTATTTTCGCTCATTGAGGTGTGAAAATTCCTTACGTTTTTATAGGATTGTGGCACAGCCGAACAAGCCATTGAGCAATCCAGATAACAAAAAAGTCAGACAGACAATCGAAATGGCGAATGCTATATAAAAAGAGTGAAGGCATTCAAAATTTGTTATAACTAAACATAACATGAACATAATTGTAGAGTGCTGCTCGTGCGATAAAAGAAACCCTCGATGAACGCTATGGGGGGCCGTGGCACGCTGTGGTTGGTAAGCTAAACTTGGCGTCCTTTGCAAAAGTTGTTCAATTAATCATATCGCTTCTACACACATTCTGCCCTTCATCCATGCTTAATAATGCTGCAAGAAAGCTGCATCCGTAGTGAGGCCTCAGAACTAACAACGATATCTGTTATTCTAGCAATTTTCTTTGTTACCTCTTAGAGTCTTTGTCTGAAGTATTTACTTTTGAGGCCATACACTCAGATTTTAGTTTAATGAAATTTACATGTAAGCAATTTCAAGGATGCAAAGAGTTTCATTGCTAGCGGCATTGTCGAAATCAGATCTTGCAGCCAGTCTTCTAAAAACCAATTTCGGAGAGCTTCTCTCTATTAAAACGACATTTCTGCTCGCTTTGGAAGTTGCCAAGTACGGTATGTATAGCAATCCATGCGATGTTAGCTAATAGGGGATAGCGGCCAACTTTTTCGTTTTCGGTGTCTCTACATAATGCCATCTGACAATATTACCCTGAGATAAAGCAAAGTTTGTCTCCAAATGTGATATATGCCATTTTCAGGAGAAGAGTTCGGCTTACAGCTGAGCCATGATCCAGAAACATTGTTGTATTTATTCTTTGGTGGAAATTTGGCAATTTGTGTGTGGAAGTGCACCTAACTGAGACGTCTACCGATATGCTGCAGAGTGTCATAACAGAAGTAACTGCTTCGAATATGTGCGATCTTCAAGAATAACATATAAATTTCTCATAAAATGGAATAAAAATTCTTAACAATATTGCTGCGGAAGTTTTCCCATTCCAAAAAAGACATTCTGCCGAATGCTGCTTCTAAGCGGATTGCGCTTACACATCGGATTAGGAAATACGCAGCCATAAATAAGCTTTTCATTCATAGGAATGGAGCCTCGCTCACTATGAAGTTTTTGTATAGGTGGTGGATATGTGCAACGATCCCGATCTCCGCTACATCTCTTCACAAGGAATGCTAGTGGATGTATATATGTATAACTTTGTCGATCGCATACGATCTGCGATCCAGAAAACATGCAACCATAAAATGAAGTCCTGAATATTCAGTATACGCACTAATGGAGATGTATCTAGCTCAAACACATAAAACGATCTTAGCACTAACGCATCGACCTGCAGTGATTTTTGTCCGCTATTAGCACACTTCAGTTTTCACCACCCTTCATAGCTGTTCTGATTGCGGACATCCGAATGATTTCCTCTGAATCGTCGACTCCAGTGTAACCAAGCACACTGACAAGATATTGCTCCATTGTATGCATCTGTTACATGGGTAATCATATTTTTAATGAAACGCTCGCAACTCAGATGTAGAATATTTCCTTAATTACTTGAAGGTAAAATTGTACCATCAACCCACTTTATCACAAATGAAGTGGCGGGCGTTTCTGCAAAAGTGTGGTTATTACGATTGTCTAACTGAGTATTT
This sequence comes from Toxascaris leonina, assembly GCA_022844705.1. Lineage (NCBI taxonomy): Eukaryota > Metazoa > Nematoda > Chromadorea > Rhabditida > Ascarididae > Toxascaris > Toxascaris leonina. Next base: position 38,890 of record JAARMF010000745.1, on the reverse strand, counting down.
ACTTATTTGCAGACCAATTTGAGAGCGTATTCATCAAGGTCTACTGCATTCTTCGCCAAAAATTTCTCTGAGAAATCCCGGCGAATAGATGCATTCGTCGATAGTCATAACTTATGAAGTATTTGCTGCCTTGAACGTGGATGTCATTCTGGTAACTTGTAAACATCACATCCACCGATTACTGGTTGGCTTTGTTGAGAAAAAACACCATGCAATGATAGGTGCGTTATAACTATCTGACGAAGAAAACGTAAACATCCGGAAATGCTGTTTCTTTCACACGCTGTGTACGAAACACCAGCTGTCCTCACGGCGATCCATCCACGTGTCAAGCAATTGCTTTAGAGTGATTGCCACACTTATGATTCGCTCCGATCGTTTTTTTTTTTGCGGCGAATCGCTGCTATTAGACGGCTCATCCAACAGTGGTGCAGAAGTGCTCGCTAAGATCACAGCAACGCTTTTCCGCTGACTTCGTTAACAAAGAGATATCGTTGATGTGTGATAATGTTGCCGTCAATAGCTTTGTTTTCGTATGTACTACATTCCTCACCATCTTCTCGCAACTCTATTTCCGGGGATTCCGAAGTAATAGATGGGACAGTGGAAATTTCCAACATACAACTAAAGGATTTAATCAAATCCTGAGAAGGTACTCTGAATACCAGCAAAACTCACTGCATTTCCAATTTTTCATGTTTATTTTTTTTGCAAGCACCATAATTCTCAGCATGTTTGCCAATCTTTTTCCTCAGTGATGACAATTGCTTAGAATTCTGTTCTATTTGTCACTCGTCCATTTGATCATGCAGTGAGAACCGAGCTAACCATTCGCAGTCAAGGAACATTTTGCTGGTATTAAGCAATTCAGTTGAACTTCAAGTCTCAAATGTTTTTCTAAAAAAATATCGGATGGACTGAGAGGTAAGAATATCGAAAAGGGAGTGACTGCTTCTTTCGCGAATTGAATTCTTTTGCCACTGGATTGAAAGTGGATTCTTTTTGCAACAAGCGTCACTGTAATATTCGATCTTCTGAGCTAATTGAAAGTGCTTTCAAATAAGGTATATGAACTTGTAATGTCCGAAATTCACTAGCGCATTTATTTACTCGAAAAACGACGTTCTCACAAATAATCCGTCAACAGCAACACATTTCATTTACACTTCTTAGTTCATGTCAAGCTTAACTTGCCCTTTCCTCCAAGCTCACCTCATTATGGGCGGTGAGGTCAGGTAAAGAAGGAGTGATGGGCGGTTCATCACATATTTCAGGATGTTCATGAAGTGAGATACATTAATGCAGTGAAAAAGCACAAAGGAAACATTAGAGATTTAAAACTTTTTAAAAGAATTGTGCGAAAGCGCAAAATCCCCATCGACTCTTCCTTCACTCAAATTAGCTGAGCTTGCGTGAGTCACCAGCAACTTTGCCTCGAACTTTCAGTTTCTTTTCTTGAAATAAGTAATAGTTTGCCAATCAGTGAGCTGCAAATTTCGCATAAAATGTTGACGTGCAACGTTTTCTAACAAATTTTTTCTTGCGAGGGAGGGTGTGAGTACGTGTTTAGCGGATAAACACATTTTATTTGTTGCTTTTGAGAGATAAGTGTGCCAACATAAGGATTGACTAAAGTATAAAAGGCAAAGATCTCACAGGAAACATTTCTCTGATATCGGCTCAAAGCGATTTCGTTTAACGGGTTCATGGTAGGCGCGCACCTTATAGCCGTTTTATCGGTCACTATAACTTTTGCCCATCTACGCTATACGCAGCTGCCTTCCCTGACTATTTATTGCCCTGTGCTGCAACTCTTTCATTTGCTTTCCACAATGAGTCTTGGAGACTTCTCATTGTTAAGGTGTGCTAAATAAATGGGAAGCTAATTTGTTCAAGCTGAACTGTCAATGGCGGATCGCTGCCTCTTTCAACAAGGTTAAACACTACTAAGCTTTAAACCTTGGTTCCTTTCTCTTATCGGAAAAGAAGCCACTTCAACGGAATTAGAATGCCTCTTGGTTTCACTGAAGTAGCTTTATAGTTAAAGAATGTGCGAACAAGAACACATTACCATCATGTGTCATGAGTTTTGCTTAAAACTGAACAATTTTTCGCTTTCAGCAAATGCGACAATACCTGCACTCCTAACATTCACCTTCCTGTCATAACAATCATATAGGAATGTTTCGTTTCAGAAATTCTATCTCAGGAGTTTTAGCCTTTTTCTGAATGCTATGTTCGGACGCTATCTATAGATGTAGAGTATTTGTAGGTCTTGGTTCAAATTTTTGGAAACAATAAAAAAACAGTTTGCGATTCATCGCGGGATGAAGGATAACTGAAGCAGAAATGACGGCTGTGGAAGGTTCTGTGTCTTAAGAGTGGAAGAAAGCGCTAAAAGAGAGGAATTGGAAAACCGCAGTTCGTTTTTGCATTTTGTAAAGAATAACGATTCGTTTTGCGGCGTTTTTCAAAGACGCTATGGTAAATCGGGGAGCATTCTTTGGAATAAGGCTTTCAGTAAACGAAGCGCACTGCAATCCTCCTGCATTTACAATTCAACGATTTTTACAGAACTTTAATTTCAAGCATACCTTGCGTCTCCGCGGTGTGTTCAGGGCGGTTTTAAGCGAAGTTTAGCCTTCGTATTAATTAAGAGGTGAAAGTGTTCACGTGCTCGATTTATTTTTTTGTTTGACTTTTGTCTTCTGCATTCGCATTTTGCAGAGAACGTTTCATAGTAGTGGTCAACTCTACTGTACAAAGACCGGTCATGAGTTCTGAGCTCAACTTAGAAAACCTCATGGAAGCACGCACCGAAAATTTAATATCGTTCTGGACCGATATACGGTAATTAGTCCTTCTGAACATCAGATTCAAATCAGGTTGTGGGCCTTGTTGACCCTTTAAATATTTGGTATATTGCTTCAATGCTGGATATGCTCAGTACCTTAAAAGTATGTTCGCAAATGTTTACTCGTATTCACTTCTGTTTACCCTTCTCTCCAACCACTCACCCACTTCTGCCTCTTCTTTGCCTTACTTGCTTGCCATATGTTGACCCCATGACGTTGACCCATTGATGGGAGGCGAACGAAGCGGGAAAATAACAAAAACGAAAGTTGTTTGGAAACCGAAACACCAGAAGGCGCTGAAAGGCATGAAACTTGAAGAATGATGAGACAGTTAGGGAATGCCCAACGAGCATGAACTCTCCAGTTTTCTTCCTATTTGACGTTTATACGCATTCATAAGTGACTATTACGAAGGCACTAACAAAGAGAGCGCATTCATATTATAATTGGCATGTATAGCAAGCTAGACACTAATTGGTTGCCGTCGGCAGCTGTTAAAATTGCGATCACTCCAATCAGCGACCTTCATGAAGCTTTCCATTCCGGTTTCTGTTTTCCCTTTAGGCACTCTCTATTTGCTCATATCAACACCACTGGAAATATTTAGGCTAATGGACATTTACGTTCGGAACCGGGCACATCTGAAATCAGCATCTTTAGTGACTCATACTGATAACTGACCCATCCTTATCGGCCGAGGTGAAGAGATATGATTTTGACTTAACAAAGGAATATGATAATATAGCTTTACCATATGCCATTTGGTGCGTAGCAGCCAACAGCGAAATCCGTTATTACATCATATTTTTTATAAACTGGGAAATTTCTTTTGTAAGCTCTCTCCGAATGCTGTTGGCATGGAGGACATGCATTATGGAGCATATTGAAGATAGCTGTAATTCCATCAAATTGTAACAAGGCTAATGAAAATTTCTTTCCGACTTCTACGGGTAATCATTTCTCAAGTACATATCCGTCTAAGCTCAGGTATAGCAATTCGAACTCGAAATGAAATTAACATCACGTTTTCAGATGAATGATAAGCTCTGTTTGCGTTTTATTTGAATAAGGGATCTTGTGACTGTTCTCTGTATTATAGATTTACCTTGACCTTTCGGCACCTCCTGTAAGACATTTTGTTGCATATTTATCGGTTTTGTCGCATAAAGCTCCACTACGACCCACATATTCGCTGTTTAGCACATGTCATTGACATTTGCGCAAAACATCGCTTATTTCTAATCGTTGTTGATTCGCTAATCAAGCCGCCACATTACTTATTAATCGGCACTTGATGAGCATTAGCATAATTCAAATGTGGCGCTATTAATTCATCCACTGAAATTGATAGAATGCCAAAGAATACTTCCAAAAATTATTTTTTCGAATGATCTTCTCACGGCAGCTTTTGGTGCTGGCCAGGGAGCATCTTTTTTGAATGATCAGTGGAGATGAATGAAGCAGAAGGAAGGCAAACACTTTTGAAGCTCGAAAAATGCTCGTGAAGGAAAAATACCCAGAGGTCACCAAAGAATGAGCAAAATAGGCTTCCAGTAGTGGAAGAAAGAATTTTTAGTGGCATTTCACACTATCAAAAAATAATTCGGTTTTCTCAAAATATTACTTCTCCTCCAAGATGTCTATGCCCAAATAATGTCCTTGATTTGCATGCTGAAAGTTTGATTTACGGATCTATTGCCATTTTTATTTTTTTTTAACGCAGCAGAAAGCTCCAACGAGCCCAGATATCGTTGATCAACAAACGTGTATAAAAGCTGAAATCCCGAGGGTTACGTTTCTGACGTATACGACATTATGCATTATTTACCGCAACAAAAAATATGGAGCAATTCAGCAAAACGGCAACACCTAAGAGCACTGGGGAAATGTGCCATCACCTTTTCTTCTTTTGAATGTTTACCACGACTCTATAGCAAAAAAAAAATTCCCGTCGTGTTCCTTAAAGCAGTTCGTTTTGCTTATTACCTCTTGGTGTTTGTTCTTCGCTGCGGGATTTTTTTTGGTGGGGAAAAATTGTATGTTGAGCGCATAACTAGCCGACTGGATATGCTCGAGGTTGCCCATAAGCTACGAACTGCTAAACTTTAAAGAACAATTCTGTACTGAAAGCGATTAAAAAGTTTCGCCATTCTATTCAAACAAACGTCTGTATATTTCAGCTGCTGTTCCTTCTTCGCTAACTGTGGAACAACAATCTTTGGGACTCAGAGCAATTTATGAACGATTAATAATATTGCATTATTAATGTTGCGTAGCTGATGTTGCAGCCAAGAGCAATAGATTGTCACAGGTAGGCGGGTGAAATGAATCTAGATTTCCCACGTTCCATTTTGAAATTTTAAAACGCTCTCTCTCAGTGCCCCTTCCATCAGTACGTGTAATGGTTAAAACGGAATCAATGTGATCTTGCGGCATTATGAATTTATCATTTAATGGGCTAAAAGAAATTCGCTATTCATGACATGAATAGGCAACAATCACAGAAATTCGTGGAGGCTCGGATTTTTATCATCCTTGCACTTCCGATTTGTCTCGTATACCACCTATGTTCCTGCGGTAAAATTTCAGCTCATGTGATCCTGTGCGAGTACTTCACTAGCACAATTAAAGATGACTTTCTGCAAAAATTAGAGCAGATTTAGTTGGAGAAATATTAGTTAAAGAAGCCGAAAATGATGCCGACTTTGATAGAAGTCTTCGTTTAAGAAATAATTTGTTGAGGGTAAGACAGATGCTGACCATTCCACATAACATAACATTTCTGTGCTGAGATAACCTAAAGCAACAGTTCCTGCGTGCGTTTCCGATCCATTTGCTGCCTTTACGTCCCGTATTAGTGAAAAACCACGTAGGGTTAATCGAATGTAATAAACTGGTATTCCATTTGTTACCTGGTGTCTGAGACAACTTTCTGGGTTTGGTCATACTCCGAGAAATGACAGCATGAAAGTGGGTATGAAGCTGCACTATAGTCAAAGGTTTGCTGCAGTGCTCTGAACAAAACCGCAAGTTTGTAAAAATTCTGAAAGAGGCACTTGCGAGTGTTTGTTTAATTCAGCTTCAAATTATCTTCTTTCGCAAAAATTTATCATTAGTGATCCGTCCGAGACGAATGCATGTTAAGAGTATTTCAAGAGTATACCTTATTGAAACTTCTACGACATTCTTCGAATAATTCAGTGCGTTGGTTGATTGCTAACTTTGTACATTAAAATAGTGTATGTATGCAATACATCAAAAGTCATCCGTGCATAGCACTTTGCCGCTTAGAATAACCAACGGTGTGCTGACAGTTGTTCAGTAGACGAGGTGCCATCAACTGCTAGTGATCCACGGCGTTTGAAGATCACCTTCTGTTTATGACAAGTCCAATCGACATATTTCCTACAAAGCGATCACATTCACATATTTATGAAAGCGAGTCTTATGACACTGGTTCATCGATCGTGCAATTAAAAACATATGCAATCTGCAAAAGGTATTCTGTACCTCACCAGAAGCACTACAAAAGTGTCATTTGGGCCATTAGTGCATATCTGACGTAGTAACCGTGCAGCGCATTTCTTCATGGACACCGCTGAAGTGAATACTGACTCTCTCGAATTCGCTTACGTATCTAGCTGAGAGCAACTTTATCGAATGCTTGCATTGTTGGCAAAGTCGTCAGCAAAGAGAAAAAGTCGTTTTCAGCAGCGAACAATTTGAGAGAGCCTCCATAAGGAAAGAAGCAAGAAATTTTCCTGCAGGTAATCAGTGAAAGGCGGTGGATAAGAGAGTTGAATTTCCTTCAAAGCGTGAATTTATTTTCGAGAAATCTTTCAAGCAAAAGTCAGCGCAATTTTCACTCATTTTCCTGTCACTCATCCTCGCATGCACACATGCACGTCTGCAGACATGCATACATGAACACATACAAACAGACGCGCACAGGACACATGCACACGTCTTCGAGCACATTTGACGAACTGTCCATCAGACTTTTCGTTCAGGAAAACCGATTGAGCTTCGGCTACATCTTCTGTTGAATGAAATTTCTTCCCTATCGCATGAACCAAGGCCATTTTACATGGAGGCTGCTTTGATCTAGAGAATGAAAGACACATAGCAGGTCATTTCTGGTTTGTAATGCATTCTTAATGGCGAGCAGTTCACAGTACGGCCTTTTTTGATATGCTGGAACATTTGACATCTAAAGAATGCAAGAATGTTGTGGGCGGAAGGCTTTACAAGATGGTGGAATTCGACGATGAGGAGATCGACCAAAGAATTCTTCAAATTCGACAGTTCAAATACTCGCAAAAACGAATGCTCGCATTGTTGTATTTGTGCAAATGCGCCAACTAAAGTTTTCACATGAGCATTTTCGTTATCTAATACCCAAGAAATATAGCTGCCTATATGAGAGCTAGATAGTGGCATAGCTCTTAGTATAAAATAATAAGTAATTATACGTTTTCGAAGTTTAAGAAGAGAACTCTTAAGCTTCTTAATAGATTGTTTCAATAGAGTATAGTTGGAGACAAACTCGGCATTTCAGGCATGTCATCCCGAGACAGATTTTAGGTATGACAAAGAAATATGTTACTGCAATAGAGTGCTCTGTTGTTATGTGGCACGTGCCGCACAATAGATAGTGGATGAGCCTTTTTTTACCACCACACTCCTTTGTCAAATAATAAATAATGCACGGACGTGCTCGTTTCTTGGCAGGTTTACTAGCCCGAACAACGCTACTCATTCTGGGGCCTGTTCGAAGTTGACTGCCCAAGTGCACCATTCTTTTCTTATAATCGTGTTGAATTTTTGAAGCTTGCAAAGGTCGGTCTTCATGCTAGTCGCAAATGTATATATCGTCGCTCACTGTTAGCCACCTTTGGAGCTATTAATGCATTTGTTGCCTTAAGGCTACTGAGTTTAATGCAGATCTCGTGTGGCGATTTTCACGCCCAACTCTTAAGTTGCCATCTATCATGACGAAGAAATAATGGCAACGTTAGAGCGAGATGCTGTTAGCGTAGTGACTTAGCTCCTGCTATGACATCGTTGAATTTCACCGTCCAACTATCACTTTCTGCCTTCAGAACTGTGCTTTCTATTCCGCTTGCGTTGTTCGTTTCTACCCATGTTCTGTGGAACAGAAAGAACAATTTCTAAAATGGTTCGATGGAGCAAAGCTGAATACATTAGTTTACAAGAGAGCGCAGCACTACATTTCTAACTGAGAACACCATTTTAAATTCACTGGACGAAAGATTGTTGCATGTAAGAATCGGCCCAAGCTCGTTGCCTCAAGTATGCATTACACGTATCGCTTGTGTACGTGCGCACGTGATGAAGAATTGCTCAAGAGCTGCTACGAAACATTAGCAATAAACTACAGCGGCGTTGCTGTTCTTGCTGGCAGATTGCGCCAACAGAATCGCTTCCCCATTTTCTGTTATAAAAGCGAACGGAAGTCAAGCTTATGCGTCAACATCTGGAGATTTTTGCTTTGCACCTTATCTGTGGCTCCGAGAAAAACCTTCATGACAGCAGCAGTACGTATATCTTCCCTCATTCGCTGAAAGTATACCCCGAAGTCTATTCAACAGTTTCTTCGATTGCGCTTAGGCGATCATGTGAAAGAGATCTTTAGCTTTCTTATCTTGCTAAGTCAAGCCTCAATATGAGCGGATAACGTGTAAAGTTCCCCCAAGTGAAGAAGTATTGCTGAGCGAACGATTTATAAGATGGCACCCATTTTACGAATACGTTTTCTACAACAGATGCCCACTTCGAGGCGCTCTTATATGCTCATCGACCTGTAGCAGACGTTCCTTAAATATTCCAAATAGTAGCCTCTATGGCTTCATTCCATAGATGTCTATGTGATGGCAAAACCGTAACAAGAGGTCAAATATGCGGCAATATATGGTGGTGGTTTGTGCACAAAGAAAACCAGTCTCACAGTGAAGCGCCTCCATAATTGCAATATCTCTCATCAGTCGTGCGGACTAAAAGATGGTTCGCTCGACAATTACGGATCCCCGTTGTATGACGTGAATTATTTCTCGGCTACATATTTCCATGGTAATGACGTGAATGCAATCGATCGCACCGCGCGCCGCTCCTTGAATTCAAATAGCGGAGTGCTAGCTGTGTTTGAGCTTATGAGTGCTTCCAGTGTGGCCTCAGGAGTCTTGCCCTGGAGCAGCTGGTTCGCATTCAAACACCATCGTTGTTTACACTCATTGTCGTGCTCGTTATGCTCAGCACACATCATCTAAATTTAGTGTTGCCTTGTAGCTGAGGCAATCTTCGAAAGCTTAAATGCAAAGACCGAAAAGAAGCGATGGAGCCGCTCATGTATCCTTAGAATTGTGCTTCGGAACGGATACTTGACCGGGTATATTTGATGATACCTTTGACATTATTCGATCAGTGTGGCCGAAACAAATTTGACTCACGCAGACTAAGTATGTCTCATCGCTCTTCCGCTGTTGTTTTCATTGTTCTCAGATCCTATTCCGATCTTTCACCACTTCTGTTTGCACAAGAGAAATTGTGCAAAAATTTTGAGTTTCTTTATTTGCCTAACACACGCATAAAGGACAGCAAAGTGATCGTGCGTGGTTGAAGCGAAAGCATGAGAAACGACGGTGGTAGCTAGCAGCAGTGAAATGCTGAGTTAAATGTTATAGCTCCAATCGGCTGTTTGTTGCGATGATTTCTATGCAACAGCCTCGTTTATTGCAACATTCACGAATAAGCGGGTGTCTTTGCTGGCCACATCAGCTTGGCAAATGAATGTGCTTTCAAAGCGCCACATGACGTATTAGTAATCTATATCAAGGTGAATTCAGGAATGACGCGTGGCAAAGTGTGTTTTTAGGTGTCCCGTGCCTCTCATAAGTTTTAGGTTGCACGCCACTCAATGCGCCATAACCTTTTATGTAACTTGTAACAAAACTTTGTATTTTTTCTCAACACACAGTGACTAACAGGACCTAATCACACAGCATTCGTCAGGGCAGCGCTTTGATGGCCGTATGCTTTTGTCATTAGCACTACTGCCGTTACTGCTTTGTTGCGGTCTAACCTCTGATTTGAGCTCGACGCTTGAAGAACTTCCATTACCCTGCAAAAGCAACAAAAGCGCACAGCTATGCATTCATATTAGCTGGAAACTTCAATAGGGCGGACAACCAGTGAGGGATTAGCGATATGTTAGCTGAAAATCCCTTCGTGAAAGACAGGCGCTTTGCAAATAGCAGCAAAATGTGGCTTGATCGATAAAAGCTTCTAGTGAAAGCGCAGATTTGTGTTGTTTCTCGACGCACTCACATTTGTGATACTCACAGCCATCTCATTCGCAAATTGCATGTCCACTTATAGATTGTCTCCTTTGCTGAACTTATCATCTCCTACTTGAGGGAAGCGAGCGATCTTTTGCAAAAGAAAGGATAGAGTGTTGCTCCCGAGGAAAAACGTAGCGGGAAAGATGTACACACGGAAAGAGAGAGATGCTGAGAGATTAGGTGGATAATAAGAGCTGAGTTCGAGAATTGCAAAAATTGCAATTAGCGACATATGAATGGTGCAAATTTAAAAATTGGGGAAGCTGTGGCTGCGGATTCTATGACGAACTTTTACTGTAATCGGTGCTCATTGTTGTATCGCAAGATGGTGCTGGCTCGATTGCAAATTACTGCATCTTCGCAGAGTATTACAATGAAAGCCAATTACTTTGATCGTTCTTTAAAACAGCTGAAAAAGCATCTGAATAGTGTGATGTGCATGGAAAATTCAAAGAGTTCATGTGCTAAGAGCTTTGCCTTTTTTCTTCGTATTTCCAGCTTCTCAGCTTTTAAAAAATATTTAGTCTGCAATACGCACAGACATCTATCTCCTTTGTCTGTGTTACACAGTGGGCTACAGAGGGTTGCTAGATGTGTGAATACCGCTTGATCCTAAAGATCGGTTGGAAGGGGAGCGGTAAAGAGGCGACATTTTTCGATGAAGCAGGAAAGTGTTTGCTGATAATAGCAGCTGCAAATTTCTTGTACATTGCAGTCGAAAAAAGCCCGGTCTTTGATCAACGCATCAAAAAATGCAGCTACATAACTTTGCAGTATCTGAAAAACTAGATCTACGTAACAGATTGTTAAACATGCGAAAGAAAACGAGGGAAGTTAGGCAAGTATTTATCCTGAAACAGCCATTTAGATCGGAATCTTCAAGAAATCGAAAGACATACTTGACAAGTAGAAACGATGCATGAACCGATTATTTCCTTTGGAGGAGCAGAGATTTTGGCTTCGATTAAAGAAAAAAATGTTCGGCAATGAATCGTGCTAGACACATTTGCAAACCGATAATGCGGCCGACGTCGATAGCTGCAGCCGAACAGCAGTAAACCGTCATCGAATGTGCGTAAACGCCTTTCAGCAAATGTTCTTGTTCGAAGCGCAGTGTGAATGCCTATTTCGTTGACGCACATCACGTGCTTATTTATGCATGATTTTGTTGCAGCTTTCTACGATTCAGCTTGTGTTCATGCGAAAGGAACGCCGCTTTGATGAGGATGTTTATGAATGACGGCTATCGTGACAAGTCGGATTCTTTTTCCAGCTTATTCACCATCAATGGCTATACCAATCAATGAGGATCCATACTCCTACCCACCTTCGTATTATGGTCAGTTAGAATATTTGTTCAAATATTTATTTCTTTATGTACATACTGCCAACGGACCTACAACTAATTGGTCACTGTGTTAATATTTAGATGTATTGCTTTCTATTAGCAAACTGGTGAATTTTAATTCAAATTTAATTCATTTCAGAGAGCTGTATTTTTGCCGAAAGGACGCAAGCTAATACTTGACGTGGATTTCTCGCTCACTGAGCGGAAATACTGTATTTATAGAATTATGGTTGGGTAATTGCAAGTTACCTAAGTTTAACAGTTGGTCAGTGGTCACTGGTTTGTTGAACTGAAGCGTCAAAACAAACGCTTTTTTCTGAATCATATCTCCCTTTGTTAAAGTCGAAGGCATACTGAATGTGTCGTAATCAAGTGTTTGCCATGCCAGCAAAAGATCGCGTTAGACACATTCAATTATTGAAACTTTTCCCCACTGCTCAGGCAATAAAGACTCTCGATGACGAAATCTGTCGTGCCGCTGTGTTGCACATTTTTTGCATTTTTCGTAGCTATCTTGCACCGAATTCAGCTTCTATATCTCGCATCAGATTAACCAAAAATATCTTTATAAACTTCACATTTGCCACAAAATTTGACGTATTACCGCTAAGGCATAAGAGTTCCAGTCGCATCGACCTTTATCTCAGCTTATTCTTAACGCCAATCCTTTAATATATTTCAACGTTTGCCATATTGTGTGGCGACGATCTCGATTTTTCTCTTCATTATAAGCGGCCTACTTATTCATATTTCGTGATTACGTAAGCTCCGTAGCGCGTTGGATACACTCATGCAGTCTGCATAAATTCCTCCTTAGGGACGTAGGGGGATGGTAAATCTTATTAGGAACTGCTGATTTTGCAAGCGAACCTGTAACAACTGCCGGCCACATTTTGGACGCATTTGACCAAACGAGCGATAATAATTACTGGTTTTTTTTCTTAATCGGCAAACATCGCTTTTATCATATATAGCGGACCGTGTAGGCATACAGTCAGCGCAAATGAGAAGAGGGAAGAGAGGTTGGTAGAATGAGCGTGCGAAGAATGCTGTTTGAAATTAAACCATTTCTCACTTATGGGATGCTCAGTTGGATGCGTTGGGTTGCTTAGTTTCACAGATAGAAAGAGGCGTATTTCCCGCTAGCAAGACGTTTGATGTTGGACCAAATGTTTTTGCTCGCGAGTTGGTTTTTCAGTAGAATGTAATAGAACAAAATTATGGTCGATTTAATGATATCGACCATCAAATAGCGTTCTAATTAGTAGAGTTATTCCAATGGAAGAAATACGTTAATATAAGAATCGAAGCAACGAAAAGACGAACGAATTTTTCAAAGTCATGAAGTAAATTATCTCATTAAAGCTTGAAAGATGTGCGAAGTGATCGCCCTCCAAGTTTTTTTTCCAGCACATACATCTTGGTAATTCTTACATTCACATGTTTAAAAGTTTCGTGATGGCATTTTGCCGCAATCGTGCAACACGTGACCAACATATGCGAAAGGATATTTCCGCATCTTCGTGATCGCTTCTGCTCTGCACTTATAGCACGAATGTCTGACTCAACAAGTACTGCTTATTACAACGTTATTTTCTGTTCTGCACCGCTTGGTCAATTGCACATTCCGATGCAATCCGCTTCGATGACTTTTGCCCTTGTTTGGCATAACATATGTCGCCTGAATGGCTCTGATTGTTTCACCCATCTGATGTCTGATTTCAAATCGAAACTAGCAACTTGTGGCCTCATTTGTAGGCAGGAATGCTGACTCGCACAAACTGAGTTGCTTTTTGACGAATTTACAAAATCGGTTTGCAAAGACAGTAATAGCGAAGCCACCTGTAGTGATATGATATGATTGTTGTCTAACAGACCTGAGGGTATCAAAATTGGAGCAACCTTAATAACTTCGTGGCCATCCCAAAACACCTGCTGAATCACTTTTTCAGAAAATTCTTTTTCCGGTATGCGCGGAGGGTTTTTCTTGGCGCTCAAATGTCTTCAACGTCGTCCCTTTCACGTCTATTCTCAGCTTCATTCTAACTTTTGCAGCTTCATCCATCATTTTAAAAGTTGTGCACGATAGCAGTACTACGACTGCCTAGACGCACTTTGGAAAATTAAATTCGATATTAGAGCCGTTGTTGCCGCGGGGCTCACATAGCGCACTTATTTCATTCGACTGCCAAAAAAGTGTTCTTGAGAAGTACGACCTCGACTCATTCTTCTGATTTTCGCAACTATCCGCAGATAGCGAGCGACGTCTCGTAGCTAGCGATGAAACAAAAATTCAAGCACAAGCATTATAATTTGTTGGAGCTTTGTCGGAGCAGTGATGCTGGAGCTTTGAGGGGTTTGTCCAACAATAACAATATCGCGAAAAATGCTTTGCGGGAGGCTAGCATGACTCATGATTTGCGAGTGTATTTTAACCTGCAAATGTTTATTCGCATCGATAGTGCTATGATCCTACTCTGAACCGTGAGCTTTGACGCAATTAATGTGGTAGTTTTTTTTTGAAATTTTGAATGCATAAAAAATTTCGGAAATGGCACCAATAATTAGTTTTCATTGGATTTTGGTTAGCAGGTCATTTGCTGATATCTCTTATATTTCAATTCTTCTCCTTCTTTCCCTCCCTGTTTTCTTTCTACAGAAAAGTAAGCACACTTATGACTCTTTATCGATGCTTGTTTGCATTTTTGTGCTCGGGTTGCTCGGGTGAGCTCAGGGAGAGAATATTGTGCTGCAAATGTTTTATAGTTTTTGGCGCTGTTAGCTCACTCGTTGAACTGAACGTGTCGTCCGTCTTTTGTCAAGATTAGAAGCAATATGCTCCGTAGAATATATATCACAATGTGCGGTTGAGTTTTCCTTGCAGTTTTTTCGCTTCCGTTGCCAATTTTATGTAATTTATGATAGCGGTTGGTAAAGATAGTCGGTTTTTTTGATGCAATGAACATTCTCGTATTTGCTCATTTCTGTTTAGAATGGATCGTCAGCGTGAAGATTTACTACTAACAATTTAGAACTTTGAGGCACTTAGGCAGTTTTGTGACAATATAGATGACGAAACTGTGAGGAAAATGCCTTCTCATCATGGAAAACGAAGGGATCATTGTAACTGATGTAATGATCTACTCAACTGCTGACTGCTGAGAAACGCCTGAAGGCTGTACATACAATAAGTTAGGAGTAAAATCGGTAGAAGTGTGAGGTGTCAGAAAGCAACCGCTGTTCCGAATTTGCAAAAGTTTTGCTGCAGGATGGCTACGTCACATCCATAATTTTTTTGATGCATCATAATATGGAAGGATCTCCGAAACGATAGCTTACACTTTGAATACAATTCAAAT